>CM029599.1:14354727-14659362 GCA_017311375.1 Mytilus coruscus
TTCATGTTCATCACAAACTAGACCATTATAACTTGTGGGAGTCTTGATGATTTCTTCACGACAAAGTCTACAAATTGTTATAAATAAATAAAACATCATAAACACTTAAAATCACATTTATATATAAACACTACATTTATATTCAATTGTGTTGGATATGAGAGAAAATGTTTGACAGAAGTGTCATGCATGCAAACCCTCTGTTGTTTTACAGTACAATAAAAAAGGATGGACGGACAAACAGTGTGACTGTACTTCAATGGCCTTCTTTAATGATAGAAGGAATCCTTGACAAATCGCCCAACTGACATATTGCCCCACACCTAATCGCCCCACTTTTTCACCAACTCACCCCACTCTTGGTTACTAACTCGCCCCACTTATGAAAAAGGGTAAAATCCCATTGAAAATAGGTTGGATAACTTGCCCCACTTATGAAAAGGTTTAAAATCTCGCTGAAATAAGGTCTGCCAATTCGCCCCACTCATGACAAATAGATAAACCACGATGAATTTAGTAATGTCAACTCGCCCCACTTATGAAAAAAGATGCAATCCCGTTGTATATCTATGGGGCAATATACTGCTCGGACACTAGCTTGATCTTAATTGGAAGAAGTTATGATTCTTCATGAAGTTTCTTAATGAGGTCGAAGAAGGCTGGCTTTTCATCAATGGATTATCTAGCTGGGACTCACGTGAGCGTCACAGAAAAGCACGAGGGTACACAGTAGACATGTAAATGCATGACAAAGGCTACTTTACTTTTTAAAATTTTGAAACCATGCCATAAATGTCTCATTTTTTTTTCAAACCATAAACAAAACTGTGTATATTAGTTTTCATTTAAGTGGGGTGAGTTGGCAGACCTGAAAATTATATATTCCTCTAGATTTTACCTTTTTCATTAAGTGGGGCGAATTGGCAGGAGTAAATTTAACGGGATTTAGCCCTTTTCACAAGTGGGGCGATTTTTTAAAAAGTGGGACGAGTTGGTAAACAAGAGTGGGGCGATTTGGTGTGGGGCGATTAAGGTTTGATTTGAAAAATTAATGGTGAAAAGTATTTTTTAAAATGATATGGATTCAATATGGACAGTGGAAACTCTATATGAAGTGGGCATATTTTTACAACACTGAACAGTATGGTAAGGTTCCTAGACATACTTCATTACAAGGCCTTGAAGGCCTAAAAAAATTAGGGCAAACAAACCTCTTTAAATGCCTGCCAGCATTATAAGGGACCAACAGTTTAACTTGGAAAAGGGGGGCATGTTTTTTTTCTGAAAAAAGTATTTTGATTCTGAATTGTTGGGAAAAAATATTCTGGTCAGCAAAGGAAGAAAAAAGTATTCTGAGAGAAGATTATTGGCATAAGGGAAGGACCATTTAACTTGAAAAAGGGGGGTAGGTTTTTCTGGTCAGAATGTTTTTTTCGGGACGCGGCATGACAATATTTTTTTCAAATTTAATTATTTTCCTTTTCTTCCCTTGCTGACCAGATTATTTTTATCTCTCGCATTCTGAATCAAACTATTTTTTTTTAATTGATTAACTAATTGCTGATTATATACTAGCGTGTCCAAACAGGAATGAAAACACATGTACTCCTGGCAATATTGGTGTGCATCTCCACACTGACATGGCGGTCACCAGCTTTTGAAGAGGTGTGGCAGCAAATCAATGGGTTGATTGCAGAAATGCCACATGTCTGCCTTTTTCTTCTCCTTTTTAAATTCTCCGCGCATATTTCTTTATGTTTATTGCATATTGTTAGTTTGTCTGTGAAACTCAGATTTCAGCAAAGAACATTCAGACAAAATACATATTTGTTCATCATTGGAAAGGGATTTCAGTGGGAAAATGTCACCATTGCATAGCTCATTGTGCTTTAAATAGTTATTCACAGTACACATGGCTATAATATCTACCCAGCAGACGTGCATACAATATCTATGAATCTCCCTCCATTTAACTTTCTCTTTTTGCTAGCCTGCAACAAAAGAGCTCCTCAAAGGGAGGTAATTTGGTGGGCCCAATAACCAAAAATATCACAACAAACGCTCATTGTTTACCATAGTTACAATGAAATATTTTAGTGGGGATTCATTTGCCCATAAATGTTTGTTTTATTTATAACTAACAATATTATGCTTAATTCAAATTTATTAATGATTAACTGTTAAATGGCTGGCTTTTCTTGAAATCTGAGAATAGAAATAGCTGATGAAGACTACTTTCTTTAAGGAAAATCAAGTATAAAATTAGTGTATTTACAGTTTCTATAGAATTTTTCATTATTTCATAATAAGTTGTATTAGATATTGATAGTAAGGTGCTTTTTTATGTTCAACATTTACACAGCAACAGTAAATTCTGCAAGTCGTATCTCAGGCCATTCTTCCACATTGTGACATGTTCAGACTCAGTTACCATGGAAACGACAAAACATATCATTTTTGTGTAACATAATTTTTTACTCATCATAGCCTACTAAACAAAATTACATCAAATATGGGGCATTTTGGTTTGATGTGTGCCATTGGATTTTGGTGGTTACTATATTGTATTGTTTATTTGCGTTATTCTCTGTCCATAATGTTGTACTGTATTCATGTCATGTAATGGTGTCATTTTAGTGTTATATTTAACATTGCCATAAAAGTGCGAGGTTTGGCTAGCCACAAAACCAGGTTCAACCCACCATTTTTTTCTTAAAATGTCCTGTACCAAGTAAGGAAAATGGCCATTGTTATATTATAGTTCGTTTCTGTGTGTGTTACATTTTAATGTTGTGTTTCTGTTGTGTAATAGTTCTCCTCTTATATTTAATGTGTTTCCCTCAGTTTTAGTTTGTAACCCGGATTTGTTTTTTTTCTCAATCGATTTATGAATTTCGAACAGCGGTATACTACTGTTGCCTTTATTTACAGAGAATTGCTCTTAACACTACAACAGTCCACACTTCGTACATACAGGAAATGAATATACAGTAGTCTTTCCATTGAACACTAGAAAAGCCCACTCTACATGAGAGGTATTTATATTCAGTGGTCCAACAAAAAAAGATGAGTACTACTAATTAAATTTTAGTATTAGTGATGCATAAATTAATATAATCAAATATTTTAGTATTGAAATATTTCATTTATGATAATTAATGATTTCTTTTGTGTTTTAACAGGACAACAACCACCGCCACAGTATAATCAAGGTATGTATACAGAGTGTTCACACACGTTAACACTTCAACAGTCCACACTTCATATCAGGGTATGTATAAAGTGTTGTCTCAGCAGTAGACACCAAAACAGTCCACACAACATACCAGGGTATGTATATATCACACGTTAACACTATAACAGGCCACACTTCATATCAGGGTATGTATAAAGTGTTGTCTCAGCAGTAGACACCAAAACAGTCCACACAACATACCAGGGTATGTATATATCACACGTTAACACTATAACAGGCCACACTTCAGTTCAGAGTATGTATATATAATATATAGTGGCCTCACACGTTAACACTACAACGGTCAATACATCAAGTCAGGGTTTGTATATAGAGTGGTCTAACACGTTAACACTTCAACAGTCCACACTTCGGATCAAAGGAATTTTTAGATAGTGGTCTCACACTTTAACAACACTACAACAGTACACACTTTAGGTCAGGGAATGCATATAGAGTGGTCTCACACGTTAACATTATAACAGGCCACACTTCAGATCAGGGAATGTATACATAGTGGTCTCACATGTTAACACTACAACAGTCCACACTTCATATCAGAGTATTTATATAGGGTGGTCTCACTAATTCACACTACAACAGTCCACAATTCATATCAGGAAATGTGTATACAGTAGTCTTTCCATTGAACACTAGAAAAGCCCACATTACACGAAAAGGTATTTATATTCAGTGGTCCAATAAAATAACATGAGTAATGAGTATTATCAATTAATTTTAGCATTAGTGATGCATATATTCAAATATTTCAGTATTGAAATATTTGTTTTATGATAATTAATGATTTCTTTTGTGTTTTAACAGGTCAACCACTACCGCCACAGTACAATCAGTATCCTCCCCCAGGTGGCTCAGTGTATCCACCTGTACAAAATGCCGCATATCCACCACCAATGGGAGCTCATCCAGGTCAACCAGCACCATCCGCTTTCGTTTACAACCAACCACCGCCACCGCCATATTCGGGGACAGCACCACAGAAGCAATAGCATGGCATTGCCATTGTTTTCTAGCGACTGTTGTCTAACTATTATGTTGTCATACAAAACAGATTTTAAAGGACTTTCAATTCATTAATGTGATAACATTCTTTTCTAATTGTATTACTTTGCTGTTTTGCAATAGTTTTATTTGTACGAAATAACATTTATTTCGGTGATAAAAGTTTATAAGAATGTGAATACGTTGATCATATTTGTTTACGACTCCTACACAATAAAACCTATTTATAAAATATCAGTATCAAAAATGAATTGATGAATGTAAGAAAAAGATTCTGCATGGATGACTTGCTAAGGACGGTCATCTAAATATTGTGACGTTGAATTGCAGTAAACATATCAATTAAATAAAAATGGCTGAGGAAGGTCGTCTGAATATTAATTATTTAATTTTTTATGTAACACGTCTTCTGAAAATGTTTTCAAATTGTCTATCAGCTCAAAGACATCATTTCATGTGACCGTGACGTCCAAACGCTTTTTTCCCCTACATTTCCTTTTCACAAATGGAATTAAGTATTAAATTACATGTATAAGGAATGACTTTAATATTTTTTCTGTCTATTCGAAATTTATGTACTTTAGTAGATCAATAGTCATGATAGTAAGTAAAGCAATTAAATTTGAAAAAAATGGATATTTTTATTAAATATTTTTACGATCAGCAGATACACATGAAACATCAATTCAGCAAAATTGGCTTTGGTTGGGCTTCTTTTATTTTGGGACGTTCAAAAGTTTTTATAAATTGAGATACATTTTCTCGTCATCAACTCTATTTCTATATTACCAATTAGATAAAAGACAAGACAGAATTGACAATGATTACATAAATCATATTTCAAAAATTCTCAGTCGTTCATACAATCGTTCGAATTTGATGCTACATACAAAAGCTATTGTTTAAAACCATTACAACTTGCAATGACTAAAAAATGTGGTAGTTGTTTGAGATGCCAATACTTCTTGCTCTGTCGACCAAATAAGCGAAAAATATGTGCGGCATCTGTGATTCAGAACAAGGAATAAGATAGATCACTGATATTTTTTATTGCAACTGGAGTTAATATTGAATGTTTGAATTTATATACTAACTTATAAAAGATTAAAGCTCTTATAATGATTGGACATCTGAAAATTTTAAACTAGCCATCACGCGTCTTATAGACCATCGCACTTCGGCACCCACCATCGCACTTCAGCGTGACTATCGCACTTACCGTCCCCATCGCATCTCCGAGTCATACTGAAATGATTGAAAATTTTTAAAAGTTAACCCGACAGATTTTGAAACATGAAGAATGTTTGGTTTAACTTGGATCGTTGGAAACAATTCTGTTATAGATAATGCATATTTTAAGGTTTTTCTTGTCGTAGAACACACCCGAGGTGTGTTCTACGACAGGAAAAACTTTAAAATATGCATTATCTGACTTATATACCGTCAAAAAATATCATTATTTATAAAGATTTGCAATATCTAGCATCCTATTTTACCGACCACACTAAAGTGGGATATTCCTTTCTAATGCGTTCAGATTTTAATACTCCCTACGTCTCATTCAGAATGTGAAATGAAACTCACTAATTAATCTTGATATAAAGCTTAGAAATTATTATCCATACACAATACAAATATTACTGTAACTGTATGAAGTAAGACACAAATGAATTGTTACCATCCGATAACGGTGTATGAAAAATGCAAGACACTTTGTAAGTAAGTTACAAAAATGTATTATACCAACTTAGCTTATGAAAAAGGGGGAGGTTGCTATGTTGTTCTTTTTTGTTTCTATTTGTAATTTGTTTCTATTTGTAATGACATTTCTATCGCGGAAAAGTAATATTTTTTTCATCAATTGAATTTTAATTGTTTCGAATGAAATATTCAGAATGATTTCCTTTTCAATTACAATACATTTTTTAACAGATAATCAAGATATAATTCTATACCCCCCACCCGACCCCATTGTGAGGTACGTGGATGTTATTCAATAGAATATAAGAATATTTTATTAGTTGATCATTTGATAGAGTAAAAGGTATACATAAATGTAAAAAAAGTTAAGAACTTACACGAAGGGAGCACGAAATCGTGATACATGTACATGTAACACGAAAACGAATATCAATACAGAGAGTCAAATCGTTAACAAGCATACCACTGCCACTACCCAACTTAAAGCATCTTCCGAACATTTGAAAGTCCCTACCATGTACTGGTTACCGAAATTACACAAAAAACCATTTAAATTCCGTTTCATCTCCGCATCGAGTAAGTGTTCTACTACTAATCTATCAGTTCTTCTAACTACCTCCTTACTACTATCAAAGAACTGGTTATTAACTTTTGTAATAAAACTTATGAAAATAATGGTATTAATTATTTTTGGAGTGTTAAAAATTCTTTAGAGGTTTTAGATAAAATACATGCTTTTGATGGTCCTTATAATTCTGTTGACAGTTATGATTTTCTACTCTGTACACTACACTTCCACACAATCTTATAAAGAAAAAGTTTTTGTATTTGATAAAATGGTCTTTCGAAAAATCTCATTGTAATTTTATTTGCTGTAACTCGTTTAAAGCCTTTTTCTGTAACGAAAAAGGAAAGTATGCTAGATACACTTACTGGAAATGTGAGGATATGATTGAAGCTTTAAATTTTCTGCTAGATAACATTTATGTACGTTTCGGCGATAAAGTGTATCGTCAGGTAGTAGGTATTCCTATGGGCACTAATTGTGCCCTTTAATAGCAGATTTATTTCTATATTGCTATGAATCTCAGTTTATGACCAAACTCAGTAAAGACCCATCATTGTTATATTTAGTTGATACATTCAACAATACCTACCGTTCCTGGATGATATTTTTCGTTAAATAATCCAGAGTTCTCTAAATATACTTCCGAAATTTACCCAAAAGAACTTACTTTAACTAAATCTAACATAAACAGCAGCAGTTGCCCTTTTCTAGATTTAGACATTTCAATTTCTAACGGAAACTACATACTAAAATTTACGACAAAAGAGACGATTTTTCATTTCCTATTGTTAATTTTCCATTTTAGACGGCGATGTGCCTTTGGCTCCATCATACGGTGTTTATATATCCCAACTCGTTCGGTATGCCCGTGTGTGTTCTGATGTCATAGATTTTAACGAACGTAATCAATGCATCACTGGGAAATTATTGTGTCAGGGATTTCGATACCATAAATTACTTAAAACTTTTACTAAATTCTTTCATAGATACAAAGATTTGATTAGTAAATTTGGCTGTACCTGTAGAAAACTTATTAAAATGGTATTTCACATCCTAAATTTTACGGTAATATTGTACTTAAAGCGAGGAAATCACTATGTGATCCGTGTAAACTCATCGAACCTTTAAACAAACTTATAATTAAGGGTTATCGTACCAATATTGTAATTAGATCTCTGAATATAGTTTACATTGGCACTAATATCGATTTTGTCATTAGCAAATTAAAACATAACTAAGTTGTATCTTCTTTTGAGGCGGGATGTTTAGAGACACACACACGTTAATTTTATCTCTTAAGTAGTTCCTCACTATCCTACTACCTGTCGATACATTTATTTTGGCATTGCACAAGTCATGTCTTCTCTGACTGTTCATGACGTTAAAATACTAAATCCCTGGGATGTGTTTTAGTTGATTTTAGTCTCTGATGCATGATTTTTATCATTAATTGTTTTGGCTTTTAACTAGCTGTCAGTAACTGCGAGTACTCTCAAATCGTACTTTCTTGTTAATTCGACCTGTTGATACTATTTTTAATACTTTTTGTTATTTTATATTAATATGGATCTTGTCTGTATACCAGCTTTGATTATTTGGAATATCTACTAATTTTCACTTCTTCATACTACATTTGTATTAACATCAAGATTATTCTCCTTTAATCTGTACAGGAAGTTTTATTGTTGATATTTACCCTTATGTATCTAGTGTTAAATTAGGTATTTATATGACAGACCTTTCTTGGTATTCCTAATTATTGGAAGATTTTATATAGACAGAAAAGTATACCTAAAACGACAAAGTTATTTTCATTTACCTGTATATATTATGAAAACCGGTTTTTCAAAAGTTATTATTTTCTAAGGGTTAAATATTTCGCGATGATGTCTTGCCATGGCTTTATTTGGACTTGTTTGTTTGCTTTTGGCCTTGAATGTTTGTCCCTAATATTTTATTAACTATGTATTTACTTTCAGGTATCACAGATCGAATTTATTCGTTCATAGTGTGTTAATTTACGTTTTGATTGAGTTAAGCCTTCCAATTGATGTTTTATCGTGTGTTTTCTATGTTGTGATGTTATACTATTGTTTCAGAAAAAGGGAGAAGGTTTGGTACCATTAAAACGTTTAATCCCGCTGCAAATGTTTGCACCTGTCCTAAGTCAGGAATCTGATGTACAGTAGTTGTCGTTTGTTTATGTAATTTATACGTGTTTCTCGTTTCTCGTTTTTATATAGACTAGACCGTCGGTTTTACCGTTTGAATGCTTTTACACTAGTACTTTTGGGGCCCTTTATAGCTTGTTGTTCGGTGTGAGCCAAGGCTCCGTGTTGAAGGCCGTACATTGACCTATAATGGTTTACTTTTATAAATTGTTATTTGGATGGAGAGTTGTCTCATTGGCACTCACACCACATCTTCCTATATCAGGTCACAGTATGATTTCCTATTCAGTGTTAATCAATAAGATTTTCAAAATCTTACACACGAATATGTTAAATCTGGCTTTTTTTAAGCGATATGAAAGTTTTACATTAAAATTCATCTCACATAACTATATGATAAATTAACAAAACTACACATTATTTGTTAAATTAAATTGCGGGCAATGACGATTTTTTTTACACCTATCATAGATTGAACTTTAAAAAAAATAAATTCCCAAATCGGCAACAAAAAACTATCAGACGAATATAATTTATAAATAAATTAGAGTGTGCATTTTTATGAAGGAAAATAATGACCTCACACAGGTCATTATTTTATGCCTTGGCGCATATTTCATTGAAACATGGTATCGTCCGGGTTGAGTCTTCGAAAGAATGACCTATCGTTCTGAAAGAAAATAACTCCATATACGTATATAATTCAACTTAAAGATAAAAATTAGTAAATTGGCACACTTAATTGTAACAATTAATAAATCACAGCAAGGATGATATAGCAGACTATCATAAACCCTTCATTCGACTCCGATAAAATAACAATTGTACGAAGAAAGACGACCAATATTGAGCAATGTATTACCAAGATAGCACAACTTGATACATGGGTTTAGCTAGTCTTATGTTAGCTTCCCTTTACCTATCAAGACCATATATCATACACTAAAAACACTTAATAGAATGAAAAAAAAAAACGTAAAACAATGTGAAACCACGGTCCAAAGTTGCTCACCGCCACGAAAAGCTTGTAACAGGTTAGATAGCCCTATATGAATGAATGAATGAATGAATAAATAGTTTATAAGAGTGCAACCTGAATATATACAATATAATGTACATTGAGTATCAACATAATTATTCAGCCAGCTAAATAGGCTTATGATGCACTATCATGTTTAATTTCAAATATAACAGATGTAAGAAAATGAGGTCAAAATTATAACATTTAAAAATGTAGACATGCGTATACTTCGATATTTACAATAGACAGATTAAACAGTTATATGTATTCACATCTTATGTCTTAACATTCTAAAATAAAGTTTGCTACAAGTTTGCTATTAGCATTAAAAAGTATTGTAATGGCTTCGATCGTTTGGAGGTAGTTCATCAACATGATCTATGTTTACTGGGTGAATAGATGGTAACTCTCGTAACAGTATGTTTCGTGCATCAGTATAACGGTCAAAATAAATAAGGAAATGTGTTTCATCTTTAATCGAACCTGAATTACACAATTTACATAAACGTAGATTAGGTGGAATGTTTCAGAGCGAAACCTTGCAAATGCCGAACGTTGCACCCTTGATAAATGTCTTTTTACATATGGTTCCGTTGAGAATTCGGACTTAAACATTTTATACGTTCTCAGTTTTGGCATTGTACGCACTTCATTAATCCATCTATCTTTGAAGTCATCCACACATTTACTTTTGACTGTTTCTAACACGTAGTTTGTAGAAATGTCGTCGCCACTGTAGTTAATCAAATGCGTAATATTAAAAGTATTTAAAATTGTCTTGATATTGTTAAACCCGGTATTTTTGTAGCGTGTAGAGGTGTCAATGTCCCAGCAGAACACTTTACGGCAAAGTCTATTGTCTGGCATTTTCATGAGGTGACACCATAGGCGTATCGCATTACACTGCGTATGAATATCTACAGGTAGCCAACCCATATCCCCTAAGACAGCAGGAATCGGAGCACATTTGCTTATGCCAATGAATTTCCTAATTGCTCTGTATTGTAGTCTCTCGTGTGAGTCATAGCGCTTGATACCCCATATTCCATACGCATAATCCATAACCGGGATGACCGGGATGACCGTGTCATATATCTTTGTGTATATTTCAAAGTCTATATTTCCCATATGCAAGAATTTGGATGTTATCGACCCCAAAGATCTGCTAGCTGCCACTGACAGCTCATTAACAGAAACCTTAAAGTCTATGTTTTCGGATAGTGTAAGGCCTAGATAACGGTACTTTCTTATGTAATCTAGTCCAATGTTCACATTAAGAAGATTTTTCTTTGTCCAATCATGTAGAACGTTGAGTTGAGACTGTAAGCCTTCACTTGAGTCCGAAATGAGAACGATGTCATCTGCGTAAAATAAACAACTAATCGTGTCGTTTCCAACAAATATATTTGTTGAATATTTATGCTCAAGAAAGAGAGAAAAAAAAAAGAAACAACAGGTACTTCATGCAATATTACCATGAACATCTTTTTGAACTAGCATACATTAGATCTATGATTGAGATACCAGAATGAAGTTTAAATCGCGACATAATTGAAGAACGAACACTTTTGACTGAAATAGTTAGTATTTTACGTCTGTCGCCTCTCTTTGAAAGATTTAAGAATTTTTTCAGTGAAACCTATCGTTTTTTCTAAAAACAAATATATGGTGTAGGTAGGGTTTACTACATTTAGCGTCTGACGGAATTATACAATGCGCAAAAAAAGTACCTGTGCAATGACGAGCCAGTATAATTGCTTAGTGCCATGCTGGGAAGCGGCTTGTCTAATTTCACATACGCATACGTATTTACTAATAAATGTCCAGTATCATGGCTATATTGTATAAGCCAGAATTTGAATTTCGTTATTCTTTGAATTATCAAAATGAGTCCTGTCATATAATATATTTTTATTTTTTAGTTTTAATTATATTGATGTTTAATTATTTATAAAGATGTTCCGTCGAAAGATTATTTAGATGCTTTTAATTGCGACAACCAATACTCTTTAACCATTTAAAATAAAAAGATACCCACATTACGATATTGAGAGGAACTTAAATCTACATGAAAAATCTATGATGAAGACATAATCTTTCAATCAGTTTAATTGAGGTCTGAAGCTGTCATGTTAGTAACTGCTAGTAGTTCTTTGTTAATTTATGTATCATTGTCATTTTGCTTAGTTTCTTTTGTTACCTATTCTGCCATCGGACTCGGACTTCTTTTGAACTGAATTTTACTGTGCGTATTGCTATGTGTTTCTTTATTCTACATTGGCTAGAGGTATAGGGGGAGGGTTGAGATCTCACAAAACAAGTTTAGCCACAACGCATTTTTGCGCCTGTCACAAGTGAGGAGCCTCTGGCCTTGGTTAGTCTTGTATATTTTCACTGAACTTGTACACAACTGTGTTTAGGAGCCAGCTGAAGACCACCTCCGGTGCGGGATTTTCTCGCTGCGTTGAAGACCAGTTTGGTCGGGTTGTTGTCTCTGTGACATATTCCCCATTTCCATTCTCAATTTTATATGAAGAAATAAATCAAAGATTTTGTCATTGCATCAACTTCTGAAATTAACATCAATCCAAAGTAAAATCTTGTCAAGGGAATTTAGCATAGCTTCTTTTTTAGAAAGTTAACTTAAAACTTATAAAGCCTATTCATCTCTACCGATACACAAGCATACCACTATAAATAAGCCAACAAGAATCTCATTTGATGGTTTATATGTATTCAATATACTCAAAAGCCATAACACAGTGTACATACAAACCTCCATATGTACTTACTACCAACCAGTAAAACTCTTTGCCTGAACCCAGGGTAGGAGGATAATATGACACCTCAACTACACATGCAATGATTTGTTTGAAAAAAAGGAAAATCACAAAAATACTGAACTCCGAGGAAAATTAAAAACGGAAAGTCCCTAATCAAAAATGCAAAATCAAATGATAAAACACATCAAACAAATAGACAGCAACTGTCATATTCCTGACTTGGTACAGGCATTTTCAAATGTAGAAAATGGTGGATTGAACCTGGTTTTATAGCGCTAAACCTCTCACTTGTATGACAGTCGCATCAAATTTCATTATAGACATAACAGACATAATAGGTGACATTGTCAAAATATGGGTACAGCAGTCATCACTGTGTCACAATCTTAAAACAAACAAACATTTAACAAAGAAGCACAAAAAAGCATCAATCAAATATAACAACCACATTCATTGATGACATTTCCGTTCGATATCTATGAACGATTTTAGAATTGTAAAATCAGTCTTAAATCTGATTGATTCAGAGTAGGTATTGAGCCACTCGTCAGTCTATGAGGGATTATCGTTGTTATAAACGTGCGAGTACTCTCAGATCTGTACTTAATGTTTTTGTTAGATGTATTTCTATTTGTATCCATCTGATGAGTTCAGCCTTTTTTAACTGATTTTTATAGTTCGTTCTTATGCTGTACTATTACATCACTTTCCCAGGTTAGGGTAGTGTTGGGATCCTGCTAACATGTTTAACTCTGCCATATTCTGTATGTATGTGTCTGTCCCTAGTCTACTGCTTGTAATTGAGTGGTTGTTGCTGTGTTACATATTTGTTTTTCGTTCTTTGTTTTAAACATTAATTAGGCCGTTAGTTTTCTCGATTGAATTGTTTTACAGTTGTCATTTCGGGGTCTTTTATATTGACCATGCGGTATGGGGTTTGCTCACTGTTGAAGGCCGCACGATGCCCTATATTTGTTTATTCTGTGTCAATTTGTCTCTTGGGAAGATTAGTCTAATTAGCAATCATACCACATCTCCTTTTTATATGTATCAACCCTGAAGTTTCCGAATGACAAAGTTATCTCCCATCTGTATTGTTGAAAAATGACACGTTTGCCAGTTAAGTTGCTTTCGCCGGGAAATTTGAATGTTTGACCTACAGTTGCGATTTAGTATATGTTATAACATGTATGAAAGTACCTCGTACATGTTATAACATGTACAAAAAAAAATGCCTAAAATGGTTTTAACCTGTACAAAATTTGTAATGTACCACACACTCATAGCCACTTTCTGGGACTGATTGATAATCAATTAAGTCAACTTGTCTTTTTGAACTAAAATTAGACAATCTGACTGGTTTGATGACTAGTTTTGAAAGCTCAAAACGTTTTTTCTTTAGAGCACAGTGATTACAAAGTTTAAGAAATGTTTTAATTGCTTCACAGCTTATGTTGGCACAGTGTATTTTCAGGTCATTGTATGTTTTATGCAGTCCACCATAGCCTATACCAGATTTGACTTTTTTATTTGTCAATCAAGACGCCCCAAATAATAATAGCAAACATTTTTTCAGTAGATAATTGGTTCATCTGAAATGTTTAGGAATAATGCCCTAATATTTTGAAATATACCCCTCCCCCTCTTTTTGGAACATGCAACAATTACACCAAGGTCTCCTATGCATACTCCATAGAAGCCAGAGAGAGAAAAGGGTTTTCATTGGACCATACTTAATAACTTTGGAATTATTGAATATGCTCTTCAACATTTTAAGCCTTGAGCATAACTGATAAGCTTGCAAATCTTATGCAACAATTGTTTTTCTTTATAATTAAATTGCTCATTGCATGACTCGAATGTCATTTTGATTAACTACAGCGGGGTTATTGAAAAATTGGTCCAAATGCAAACATTAAACTTTTATCTGCAATTGGGACAAAAATGTCCCTTTCATAAGACACCAGAGTTTTTGCAAAGGTACTTTTGATTATGCCAGGTTAAATCCACCATTTTTAACATAAAAAAATGCCTGTACCAAGTCAGGAATATGACAGTTTTTATTCTTGCGTTTGATATGGTTGAGATTTTTGATTGTGCTATTTGAATATGGAGTTTCCGTTTTGAATTTTCCTCGGAGTTCGGTATCTTTGATATTTTACTTGTTTTTGACAGACTGTATCAGCATTGCACTCACCATCCGATGATCTACTATAAAACGTTATGATTTACTAAACTTTTGGTATCGTACAATCTTGACTGCATATAAATTGAAACAGATGTTAAAACTCTCTCCATTATGGAAAAATTTCGGTTCTTGCAGTAGTGTATCTTGCATTGATGTTCACTACATTAACACATTTAATGTTATTTTCATAACCTTAGAATATCAAGACCGAAGCAGTAAATATAATACTAGTATTTAAGAAAAGTAAAAGTGTATCAGAAGAAATATTGTCTAAACCGTACAATGTATGTCTTATTCTGACTTTAATTCGATCACCTATTATTCTGACCTATTATTAAATTCTTAGCGAAGAAGCGTCAGGATAAATATTGCAGTCCCTGATCAAACAAATCCACTTACACGACAGCCACAGTTTGAAACAAATATCCGTTTGAAATAAATCTATGTCAATTACAGAAGTAAACGCTTACTCTCAAACAATCACTTGGTAATCGGAAGTAATTTCGCACATGCAAAACATAATGGTCTAAATAAAAAATAAAAATACAAAATACATAAAAAAAAGCAAGCATATTTTCGGGATCAATAACAATAAATCTTCTCTGGACATGATACACACAATTCGATGTGAATGTTTTTTCCAGAATGGTAAGATTTTAAAACATTTTCTTTAGCAGATTTTGGTGTTTAGCGCCACTTTTAAGCACCACTTTTGGGCTATTTTGTGGCGGCCAGTTTTTATTGGTGGAGGAAGCCGGAGTGCTCGGAGAAAATCACCGACCTTCGATAGGAAAACTGACAATCCTAGTCAATTAAGATTGGAGTCGAGTGCACCCGCACGAGCTGGGTTAGAATTCACAACCTCAGAACCTCAGTGTTGACTGGCTTGTGATTACAGTGGTAACAACTTAAACCACTCGACCATCGAGGCCCTTCTTTAGCAGAAATGTATACTTCAAATACGAAACGTAGCATGAGTGCCAATGAGACAACTCTCCATCCAAGTCTTAATTTCTAAAAGTAAACCATAATAGGTCAAAGTACGGTCTTCAATACTGAACCTTGCCTCACACCGAATAGCAAGCTATAAAAGGCACCAGAAATGACTATTGTAAAACCATTCAATAGGAAAACCATCAGCATAATCAATATATAAAACGAGAAACGAGAATCACTTATGTACCACATAAAAAAACGACAACTACAGAACATCAGGTTCATGACAGGTTCATATTTAGAGAATAAATAGTTTTAAAAAATATTTGGTCTAGTTTATGAGTCTAGTCTTTGTAATAAATGTATATCATATGGGTTAATTAAAAACCCAATATACATGAATCTTTGTATCATTGCTCTCTTTAAAGAAATCAAATATTTTAGATTTGAAATAATAACAGAGGATTTTCTTTTTGTGATTAAAGTTAAAAAAATAAATAATGAATACAATTGAATTTAATTGACATTTAAAGATTGCAATAATTTAATGTTTTGTGTACATGTAACTTTGCATCAATTGAGTGCTAAATTATATCGTCAAATATACAGACCATGCAAGACCCTCGTGGGTAGTCAAGATCATCAAACATCCACTAGTAGTAGTACAAATGTAGTCCTATAAATAAGGACTTGTTAAATAGATAAATGAAATGTTTTTAAACACTCTAACAACGTTCACCAAAACAGTTTTTCAGACATCATATCATCAACAGGCACAATATGATGAGATATGTTTGAATAGTATACCATCTAAAAGGCAGTTATTAACGTTTATTAAAAAAAAAAAAAAAAATGATTTTTACCGTAGTTCATTTGTAACATATATCCTTGTACCCTAAAGCCTTTTTCACCTTTAGATACTATTCATTTATTTATTATACATTGATAACATCTTAATGTATCGCTTAATGAAGGTGGACACTGTAATTATCTATTTGAGGATTAGTATATTTGATACGAAAACTTCCATCGCCCTTACTGAATTACTGAAAAACACAAACGTATGCTAGAACGAAAAGTCACTGTAAAATGATAAATGGAACATAATTTTTACATTTCCTTCACACGACAGCTACGGTTGAAAACAATTAAACTATTGCAATAGCAAAGCCTGAGAGAAATTTCACAGAAAAGAAACATAATGGTATGAACATCCCCCCACCAACTAAAATAAGTATCGTTATGAACTAAGAGAACTGTAGGATTTAATCAAATCTTTAAGCAAAAAACTAATTCGGAGGGAATGTATTTCTTTTTCTTGAATGTTGAAAGTTAGTACAAACAATTAATTCAGAACTATTCTTCAAATTTAGAAAATAAAACATTTGTTGAATGTGTTACGTAGTTTTCAATTTTATGGAGAAAGATTGACATTTTTAAATAGTATAGATCATTTGGTGGGTTGATTAACAACTGGCCTTGATGTTATTGTTCCCTTTGGTATATTAAATGTTCGAAATTGGCAGCAATTAGAAAAATAAAATATGTTTCGTATTAAAATTTAAAAATATACTGAATATAATGGAGATTTAAAGATTACAATGATTAAATGACAGACTAAGTTTAATAAACTATTGCATTTCTCTATCAATATTACCACGTTGGATATTTTCGTATAATTACACAGTATTTATGTTTAGAACTACTTATAGGGGCACAAGCTACGAGATATATAAAAAATCTAATATATGATTTTTTTTTTGTTCAACCATTAATGAAAGTGAAATAGTAAAATAATTATTCGCTTTTTGCCGCCAGTGTAGTTCAATTTTGTCAAAATAAGCTAAGAAACATTGATGATGAATTATTCACTTGCAAGTGAAAAATTCGACCTCATTGAATCCGTATTCTTGTGAACTTCAATTTAACCCCTTAGCTAGAGATGGATAACACGTGAATTGTATGTGTAAAGTTATTTAAAGGAAAAGAATGTCAACATTGAAAGTGAAACAAAGGTAAATCATTTGATTGACTGATCCGATCCACAAAAAATCATTCTTATACAGGTAAAAACGATGATAAACATATATTTTTAATCTATACTATGAAATTAAAAAGACCTAGAAAAATCCAATAGCACGAGTTCGCTTAGTCTATTTATATCTTTATTTATGTTTACATTGCTTATATGGTCATCGGATGACTTTGGAGGTCAACTCGATAGTTAATTAGATGGCGTCTAGACTAAAATACACACTAAACGAAGTTACGTGTTATCATGCCTATGTCCTGTTCAGTGTTTATTTTAGACTTTAAATAGTTTGGATAAATGTTTTACATTGTTATAAATCAAATATGAGAATTTGAGTCAAATCTGTGAACATTAATTTGACAGCTAGTGCCCCTTTAATAAGACTTAAAGAGAGAACAAACAAAACTGCAGTAAAGATGTGAAACAAAATAATTCTTACGCTCAAACAATATCACTATATAAGAGTTTTTGGCTTTGAGACATCGATTTATGATACAGATACGTACACAGAATTGCTTCATTTTCTTTTATTGTAACAAAATATTGAACGTCAGCACATAATTGCTGACTACTAGGTTATTAATACACTTAAAACGAAATATCCAACAATAGTGACATTGACACAGAGGTTGAAACACTTAAAATAGGTACAATGACTTTAAACACGAACATCCGACGTATGTTTCGTCTGCGGTAAAATAATTAATGGCACATGATTGAAAGCAGGAGGCTTAACTTTGCACATGAGAAAAATAATGGTCTTTATGAAAAAAAAAAAAAAAAAAAAATACAAAATACAAAATACATTAAAAAGCTAGCATATTTTCGAATTTAGGGATCAATTAAAATAAAACTTCTCTGTACACGACACACATAATTCGATGGGCATGCCTTTTCCGGAATATTGACATTTCAAAATTTTTTCATTAACTAAAATATACTTCATATTTAGAGAGTATACAGTATTGAAATTATAAAAATAAACATGAGACTCTATCTTATGAGAAGTCTTTGTAACTAGTTTATATCATGGGTTGATTAAAAAAAATATTTACATGAACATCCCTTGTATCATTGCTATCTTTAATGAAATCAAATTTATGTAATTGCAAATAATAAAAAGGGTTTTCTTTTCGTTATGATAGTTTTGAAATATACTGAATATAATTGAAATTTAATGATTACAATAATTAAATGTTTTGTTTACATGTAACTATGCATCAATTGAGTGCTAAATTATATATTCATATCAAATATACCTACCATGCAAGACCCTCATGTGTAGTGAAGGTCATGAAACACCCACTACTTGTAGTTATATCAATAAGGATTTGTTAAAAAAATAATAATGAGATGTTTTAAACACTCTAACAACGTAATTTTCATCAAAAATAGTCATCGAGAGGTCATCATATCAACAGGCACAATGGGGTGAGATATGTTTGAAGTGGGGTTCAAACAAGCTTAAGACAACTGAAAAGCTAATATTTATTTCTTTAAAGACGGTTTTTTTTAACTGTAGCTCATTTTTTAACCCATTTCTTTGTACCGTTAGCATTCCACACCTTAAGATACTATACATTTATTTATTATACACATTGATAATATCTTAATTATGGCTTTTTATGGCGATTGACAAAAGGTTACAGTAACACAGCAATAAATGGAATTTTTGCTCACACTACAGCTTCGGTTGACAAATATTCATCGTAAAACATACTATCTATTACAATATCACACTGGTAGTGATACACTGGCGTGGAAAGATTAAACAATATTCGCACAAAAGAAACATAATCGTCTGATAATCAAAGCCCCCGAAAAAAATTTTCGTTATCAACTATGGGGACTATGAAATTTAATCACATCTTTAACCTATTATCTAATTTGGAGGAAATGTGCTTTTTCTTGAATGTTGAGAGTAAAAAAAAAAAAAAAAAAAAAAAAATATTTCATTACTTATCTTCAAATTTAAAAAAAATAAACCATGTAATACTTTTTATTCACGCCGCGGCCATAAAAAATCTAAAACGAGGCTAGGGATACAAACAATGGCGGCCTCCAATGGTTCGTCAGCAGTGTGGACACTAAGTTTACGTCATGTTCCTCCCTTCACTCAAGCAGAGGTCGACAAATGGGCTAACGATAGCGCCAAAGTCCCCCGCGCCAAAATGCAAAAGGCATACAGTAATTTCATCGAGGGATATGTTCATGATATCGAAGGTTAGGGTCGAAAATCAAAATGCTTGTCAACTTGTCAGACAACGGTCACCCCTGTTCGGTTTCACACTCGTCGGCTTCGCCATACCATAGCACACGTGTCCAGACACGAACTCCCTTCTAAACGATGATTGAATACTACGATTTAACAACATTTCCTGCAAAATTTCTCCAAGATTCGTCCAGTTTGAAGTGCACCCCCCTTTTCAACGAATGTCATTTCTGGTCCAGAGTGGCAGGGGTCTTCACTGACAGAACTCTGAAAAGCCCATAGTAAATTCATTCATTTATTGCTGATCAGTAGTAAAGTAACAACATTTTATAAGAATGACTGAATGTAACTTGTAAGCTTTCTTATCTGGGGGTGTAACCCCCACCTTCCCCCTAAATACTGTGTACCATTTAAAAATGACTTGAATACTGCCTACCAGGCCTGAATACCGAATACTTTTTAACACATGCAGTAATAATACAATTTTTCATTGTCTTGTAAAGTCCTGAATACTGCGTACTAAGGTCTGAATACCCTTTAAAATTGCCCCGAATACTGTGTACCTAAAGGGTGGTTACACCCTCTTATCTGTTATCTGTACGTGTTATAAACTTTTGACACTTGGTTTTCTCTCATGTAATGTTATCCTCGCCTGTATAATTATTTATCTCTAGGTATTTTCTCTCATGTATACTGATGGGGTGTGACCCCCCTCCCCCTGAATACTGAATACCTTTTTAAAATTACTTGAAAACCATAATACTATTTAACACAGAAAGTTTTAATACGATTTGCCGTTGTCTTTCCAAGTCCTGAATACTCTTATATTAAAAACTGCACCTGATTACTGCATACCAAAAGGTGGTTAAATTTAAAACGGTTAGGTTCGGTAATGTAATGTAATCAACATTACAGATAAACGGGCCTTTTCTCACATATTATGCATATCTTGATACCTTTCAGTAGTATTTGTTGACATTGGCTGTTACCAGTAAGGGGTGCTACTTAAACAAGTGATTTCATCATCACTTATTTCAGTGATTTGATAAATTCAGTTATCACCTATTTAAGTGATTTTAGTGTTTTCTTTGATCTTCAATTGCTAATTTCATTGATTTTTCATATTTTCACAATCTTTTCTATAATTTTCCTACATAAATCAATTATCCCTTTTTCTTTGTATATTAATTTCACCAGTGCGCTTGCAGGGGCGGATCCAGAACCTCGATGTCTGGGGGGGCACCATGAAACCAAAATTTTAAAAGATTTTTTTTATATATGCATATATGCGAGTTTGGGAGGTGGTGGTGTCATGTATTGGGGATGATGGTGGTTGTTTGGGGGGGTCTTCATTTTTATATCTTTTCATTATTTTTGGGTCCATTTCTTTCTACTCGTTTATTTGCTGCCAATTGTCCTCTATTCTTTAAAGTTCATCAAAGCTTTAATCTGTTTTCTATACTTTTTGGGCAAATTTTTTTCTAGCCTTAACTTTTTGACCATTATTCTCTAAACTGTAAACCCCATTCATACCCTCATTCACGGTAACCCATTCCAAGGATAGTCTAGTATAGAAAGTCCCTGCCCATTCATACCCTCATACATGGTAATTAAAACAAGAAAAAATATACACATATTACTGTACTATAATAGAAAAACAAAGGATATGGGGTATCCATTCATGACACAAAATCAGTACATGCACAGCAAAAAACACACAAGTAGTAGTTTTCTAAGAAACAATATCATTTTATTAATGATTATATATAAGGCACAGACCATTCATGTTTTATGGAGGGGAAGGTTTTGTTTCCATAAAAATATGGGGAAAAACATGACATTCAGTTTAAAAAAAAATGCTGCATGCATTGAAAAAAATCGTTTGTTGTTTAATAGACTGTTCTGAGACAGGCACATTCCCAAGAAACCGTATACAATGTGAGTTTGGTAAAAAAGACGTATCTCATGTCGATACTAACATTCTTGATACTAAACATCTATTTTACATATTCTTTTAAGACCCTTTTTTAGTTGGTAATTTTTTTCCTGATCAGAAGATTTCACTTGTTAATCGATCTTGATCCTGTAATATTGTATTAGAAACCAATATTCGTATTAATTCAAATCAGCATGTACATGTACATGTAGTTAACATAAATGCTTTTGGATATAGACATTACACAAAGGTGTCAATATTTACACACCCATCGATAAGTTGCCATAAATCACACATGTTGAAGCTGGGGTTAATTAACGACCAGTTTAGGAAGTCAAATCAAGCTGTGTCCTGATTTTCGATCTAGATATCTAGATAAGCAGATACAGTAGCAATAAAACTATGTTAGACAATTTTTTGGTGACCCCGACAGGGGGGGGCACGTGCCCCCTGTGCCCCCCGGTAAATCCGCTACTGGCTTGGGCAGTAAGTTAGTGCGCTAAAGCTTTTGAAAGTACCCTTGGGATTTTTTCTGTAATCAAAAATTCATTAACTACTCTTACTTTCAAACAAAGATCAACAATATTAGGTAACCTGATTGGTTTTCTGTAGAGTTAGAATGATCTACTTCAAGGTTATGACCTGATCTACAAATTATTCAAGTTTTTGCATATTTTAAAAAAATTGTAAAAGTGTCAGGCTTCTCGAGCAAAAGACAATTTCTGCATTTAAATAGTTGTTTTTTCAATGGAATTGTTGTCTTTTTACCAATAAAAAAATCAAGCTTGTGGGAAAAATATCAAGAAAATGTTATAAACACTTATTAAAGTGATTACATTTTAACTTCTAAAATTACTTGTTTCTGTGATTTTAAAAAGTCTGTGTGAAAGTTTTTAATATTTCACAGCCAAAATCACTCGAGGAAGTGATTCTGAAATCACTTGTTTAAGTAGTACCCCTGACTGGTTACTGGTGTATCAATTTTGTCATTTATGTGCCTAAACGATTGGTATTGTATATTCTACAGCTAAATGTGCATGGTTTACTTTTATAAATTGTTATTTGGATGGAGAGTTGTCTCATTGGCACTCACACCACATCTTCCTATATCTATGTGCATGTAGTCAAATGATGTTTTCTAATTTCTATTCAGTCCAGGCAAGTGAAAGTGCAGTTTTTGTTAGAGCATATGCTTATCCATCAATGAGGAAGAATAACCCTCCATATAGATTAACGGTTAGACTATGTTGATGTTCTTGTGTTCTTTTTATTGTTACCTGTTCATGAATTGTTTGATTGCATAATGATGATTACATAAACAATGCACAAGGGTGTAACCCCATCCCCCTGAGTACAAAAAGGGGGTTACACCCTCATGCCGATGCATATATAGCACAGTACTGCACCTACAGTCCATGTACAATAAGTGTTAACTCTATGGTTCCCTATATCATGTAATGAACTTGGAAGCGTTCACTTTGGATCTAAAATGATTGAGAAATAGAGGCTCCCAGATGCCCGATTCACTAATGACGATAAACACTTGTGTGGTACATATGCATGTTGACGTCAAATCAGGGACTGCAAGAATTTAGAATTATTGTTTCAGAGATTTTAGAAAAAATTCTAAACAGAATAAAACAAAAAGTTTGTCCACAATGTTTTCCATCAGACTGGATCAAAATAAGTATCCTTTAATAAAACCTTGCTCTGACCATTCTTGCAAAGGTTCGATGAAATCTGCCAAGAAGTTTCAGAGAAGATTAGTATAATAACAGACAGAAGCAAAGTGATAGCAAAAGCTCACAAGTGGGCTAGCAGTGATACATTCAGTTCTTTGTTAAAATTATTTAATAAAATAGATCAATTTTCATATGTATACAAATAGTTTCAACACAAATATAAATTAGCTTTCTCATGGAACAATATTTTGGTTCGTTTTAAAAATTTCATGGTTGCTTTTTTCGAGGACGTAGGTTCGACTCCTACCCAGGGCTTATCAAAAGCAGAAAGTACTTGTACCAAATGAGCATACTGCATGTTGTTCTTTTCCGTTTCGAATATGTTTGCATGTAAACTAACATTATCTTTTTTTGCAATTTTAACTTTAAAATTCAATTTGAATCATTGTTTTAATAATAAAAATAATGAATGTGCATAAATATTCTTTAACGTTTTTGTATTGATCTAATGAAAAGAACAAAATTATATGATTTGATAAATGATTAATTATCTGAAATAAATTTAGATCTTCTACCATATTTCATATGTTAGAAATAAAATATTATATGTAATTTTGGTATATTAGTACTTGATGTTATGCCGGTGCAAAGAGAGGAAACTTGTCCTGTGCCTCCCCCCGATCAAAGCAACCATATGAAAAAAACATTCAATTAAAAAAAAAGATACAAAATTTGTGTGTAATTATGTATTTAGAATATTTCTGTTTTGAAGATGATGACATATTTTTTTTAATTATTTAAAAAAAAAAACATATATATAACTTGTTAATACATCATGTTCATATATACATGTAGTTAAATGACAAGAAATCTAATCTACACGTCCGTGAGAACAGACTGGTATTTTTTTTTTATTGAAAACCTATACTATATAAATGCAAATTGATATTAATACAGGCATCAATTTAATGGGGTGGCAAAAAACTACATATTGGATTTTGCTGAAAATAGACTTTTGACACGTACTGCCTATTTAACGGTTACACACAATTTCAGAAAAAAAAGAGTTCAAACCTTATCAAGTTTTTAATCAGGAAGGACAGAATGACACTCAGTTTTACCAAGGCAATCACATAATACCATGAATACATGGCAAACGGGTGTGGCACTGTATAAAAAATAATTATTGCAATTAATAGGTAAAGCTGTCAAAAAGTTCACCAGTGGAGTTTAAGTCAACCCAATGTGAATGCAAAGCGGGAAATGGAAATTGTAGCCACTGCATTGGTCTTCTGTATGTTCTAAGCCATTTCCAGAAGCTTGGTTTGAAAGCTGTGCCACCATTTCAAAGCAAAACATCTATGCCGCAGGCGTGGCATCTTCCATCCCGTACTGAAGGATTGACACCAAAGACAGTTGACAGTATAGAGATTTCTAAGGTTGATTAAACAGTTGAGATCTAATCAAACCATTTTTATATAAAGGCCAAAATAAAAAATGTGTGTGTTAACTGTACCCCTACCTACATTGTACCATAAAGTTTTTGACCACTATTCAAGTCATTATGTTGTTCGTTAAATATTACTTTTTTCATAAATTATAGAAAAAAAATCCCTACCCACCTACTCTCCCTGATTTTTTCAGCTTGGTACAGTAAACACATACTTTTTTGGTTGTCCTAAGACCATCCAAAATTAAAGATTTGTTTAAGTTGCTAGCTCTCCTGAAGTTTCCTTACACTTTTCCAAGATAATTAAACAGACTGTGCATAAGACACACAACTTAAAATACTCTAAGACACACAGCAATAAAAGAACACCATGCACCTTTAAACTGTCAGAAAATAATGTTACAATTCATTTTAGGCAGACCATTTGATTTTCGGGTGGGGGCTGGGATATTTGAATCCAGGTATGTTCGCCCTAAAACTTGTTCGCCCTAATGTACATTTTAGAAAGAATATTCTGAACACCACCTGGGTTGAAAAAAATAATCTGGCCCCTGTCTGGCTATTAGAAAATGAAATTTCCCCAACAATTTTTTTTAGCCTTAAATGTATAGAAAAAAAATTCTGGCTCGCATGTAAATCCCAGGCCCCCCTCAGAAAATCAAATGGTCTGTGCCTTAGTTGATACCTTTTCATATAGTTCCCAAACAACGGGATACATTTTCTACATATGCTAAATGCTTCACCATTGTCATCAGGGGCAAACTTATTATATCAAAATCTTCAGAAGTCTCATTGAACCTAATACATCTTAACGCAAAGATAAGATTTTAAGCCAAACACTGATTAAGTGACATACATTGTATATAAAACGTGACATCCAAAACATCTCTATATAACTGGGGTTTCTTATAATTTTTCCTAGGTTAAAGCAGAAGCACAAAAACCAAAGAAAAGAAAAAGAGTTGTAGAAGGTATTTTACCTAATGTATACTGCCCAGTGAAACAGCCTATCCCTAGTGTGGAGTTTACTTCAACACTAGTTCAACACTTGGCCTCATTTCAGAGTGATGCTCAAATTCTAAAGTCTGTAAGAAATCCGACAGATATAACCATGATAGATTCCAGTTTTGGGCCAGTTCCTTTTGGGTCTGTCTTGTCATATCAACAGAGGCCATCGACAATAGAAACAAACATAATTAACCATCAAAATATGCCAAGTTTTCCAGAATTCATATTACCCCATCATGATAATGACTTCACCACAGTTCTTAATCAGTCAGAGAATGAAGTATACCTTGGTCTTCAATTTAACCATGCCTCAGCATTGGAACTAGAACGGGAAACAATTCATCAAGGTCAAACCAAACTATGGCATAAAGTTCGACAACACCGTTTAACCTCTTCTATTTTCAAAGATGTCTGTGGTAGGAAAGCAGATTTTGAAAAATTGGCTGAGCGTTTACTTAACAAGAAAAACATCCAAACAGCTGCAATGAAGTTTGGTATTGAGCATGAATCAGCTGCTGCTAAGTTATACTCGGATATAACTGGTAACAACGTGTACTTGTGTGGGTTTGTTATAAATCCCTCAGTTCCCCATCTTGGATCTTCCCCAGATAGGAAAGTGTACGACCCAAATACCGTCCCAATGTATGGGTTATTGGAAATCAAGTGTCCTGACAAAGACTCTTTTCAAGATTGTCCGTATCTGAAAAAAAATAATGATAACACTTACAAATTGAAACATGTTCACCAGTACTACTACCAAATAATTGGTCAATTAGCGTTAACTGGGATGCAGTGGTGCGACTTTCTTGTCAAATGCAGAGAGGACTATCACAAGGAGCGAATCTACATGGATGACGACAAGTGGCTAGATATTAAATCCTTGCTCAACAAGTTTTATTTTGAAATCCTACTGCCACAGATTGTGAAGCAGTCATCAAAATAAATAAAATCATTGTTCAACAAAGAACTAGTTTCAAAACAGTTATGACTGCAATCAGGCACATATGAAAATGAAATAATTTACTTCATATATATGTACTTTCTTCTGATCACAAAAACATTCTAAAAATCAGGGTTCGGCCGTTATAAAAAATTCCTAGATCTTGTCCAACCTTGTTCAAATTTTGTTATAGTCAGGAATTATTTAATTTTTTTTTATCAATTTTAGTGAAAAAAGTTTGTAAACTTTAAAGAAATTGACATAAATTCGACAAAAAACCAAATAAATTTTTGGCAAGGGTGCCAAATCTGGTTGGGAGGGGATGAGAATCTAGGTTTTTTTTATTTTGGCCTTAAGTTAAAAAGTTTTATACATTAAAATTTTGACTCCTGATAAGAATACATACAAGTTAAACAGAGTAAAATGAGTTTTGTTTTTTTCTCCCTATGAATTCTACGATTTGACTTAAAATAATGGGCCTCTGAAATTTGTCAGTATAGCACAAACTGTCCATATCTGATTGATTGAAGAGGCCATATTCAAGGGTATAACCTTATCAAATAGATGGTATTCTTTGATTCTCCGTATTGCTCTTTCAACATGTATCCTCAATCGTGCAATTTCATGAGTCTTCTCAACCTCATCTTTTGAGAATTTACCCTTTTGCCCTAAAAAAGGGGGTATTACCAAACTTGCTTGTTTGGTCTTAAGCAGGTCATTAATCAAAAAACCCTTGTCAGCCATAACTTCGTCACCTGGCTCTAACAAGTCTAATATCCCTGACTTTTCAGTAATGGCCTTGTCAGAAATTGAACCTGTGTACAGAGAGCTTACAAAAGATATGGCTCCATTGGGAGTTATTCCAACCAAAGATTTAAAAGTTGTATGACTTTTGTAACTTGAGTACGTTTCAGAGTTCAAAACCTTGGAACTTGGAGTCTGTACCCTTATCTCTGTACAGTCCAGAATAACTCTAGTTTTCGGATATGTGTCTTTAAATGACTGTGGCATGCTTTCATCTATGGCAGCTCTGGAGGACCACAATGGTAAACTACCAAGCATGCAATACAGATAGTTTGCCCAAGTTATTAAAATCCTGCTAACAGAACTTTGTGAAATGTTAAATCTTACTGCAAGGTCTTGTTCTGGTAAACCTTGTCTCACTCTACACAAGAACAAGAAAAACTGATCAATTAAAAGCAGTGTTTCACAGTGGAATGCATTTTCATTGACATTTTCCTTATTCACATGTCTCTGCATTTGAGACCATCTAACCATTGTTGTTGCAGTGGGCTGTAAGGCAGTAAAGACACTCCTTAGTGTTTCATAGTTAACAAAGCCAGTGTAAAAGTTAATCATTGTATTGTCAGTTGAAAATCTGTTCAAGCAGAATGTATTTGAAGATAAAGTAGTGACCTGGTTTTGTAAAAGTTCCACCTCCTTCAGAGCTGCCTGTAATTTTTCCTCTGTAGACAGAGTCTCGACAACATAGTCATGATCATTCGAGACGAATGGGGTAACAATCTTTTCTCCAAGAATCTGATTTTCCGCATCGGGACTGGTGCTTGTACATGACAGCTTCGGTGCTTTAGCAATACTGAAAATATAAACAAGAAATCAAAATTGAAAACCAGATACAGGCAAATGAATATTGTGATATTTTTATATGACATATGTGACTCAAAATTATTCCACATCTACATGTTTATTGTTGAATTGCAGTGTATATATATATTTTAAACTCGCAGTTTTGTTGCCCTCTACTAACACCTTTGAGTTTCATTCTTGTTCGGACATCACTTCAAACCATTGGCAAGCATATTGCAAAGTACATGTATCATCAAGATCCAACAAGGATTTGGAATTGCACCTATTTAGTCCGTTGTTTCTCGTGCCACACCTTCAAACAATGGAAAACAATATTGCAAAATATCTGACATTATTAAAGAGCAATCAAAGTATTCAAAAGTGATACATTGGACATGGACAAAGTGATCTCTTTTTCTCGATCTTCTCATTCATCTTGACGGAAATCGTCTTGATGAATAATTTCGATCTCATAAAAGAAACCACCGATAATCTATAATTCTTATTAATTTGAGTAGTCCCAGGGCAACTCAGAAACCCTGTGGAATTAGTTTATGCATCATAACAAGTTTGACCGAAGCCTTTTTTATGGGAATAAAAAAATTAATAGCAGAAAAACTATTTTTTGCCCACACTAGCTAGCATAATATATAGATATAGGAAGATGTGGTGTGAGTGCCAATGAGACAACTCTCCATCCAAATAACAATTTAAAAAAAAGTAAACCATTATAGGTCAATGTACGGCCTTCAACACGGAGCCTTGGCTCACACCGAACAACAAGCTATAAAGGGCCCCAAAATTACTAGTGTAAAAATAATATACCTACTATGAAGAGAAGATAATTCTTTAAATGGGAGATATATCCTGTTTTCCGCAATTAATAGAGAATAATGAGTTTAAAATGACTTTAAGACTAACAGCTTGTCAAACATGGACCTAAAATATTGTTTACAGTGCTATTAATTTTTTTTAATAAACAGCTACTTACCTGTACACCCATTCATCACTGATGCAAAAAACAGAAATTTTGGAGGAAGACCAAAAATTAATTTAACTTTGTACACAAATAAAATTGCACTTTTTTTGTTGGAGGCCAGAACAATCTCCTCCATTCCGATATATACTGTTTCATAATCAAAATGCATGTAATATTTCAAATCATATGCTTTTATTTACATTTTTTAGTGCCATAAAGTTTATTGGAAAATTAATGATGGATTTAAATTGAATGAACAACATGCACAACAGGAAGGTTAAACATTTTAACAAAAACATTGGTGAAGAAATCTAAATTTGAACTTTACATGCATACAAAGATCACGACACAGTACATTGATATGAACGTCCTGGGTGGGAGTCGAACCCACTGGCCAAAAAAAATGCAATTAAACCTTGGTGTTTAAAAAAATGTTAATTCTAAGGGGCATTGAATGGAATCAGCAATGTTAAATCTTTCTTCTTCCACTTTAATAGGTGATCTGAAGATGTGCTGTGGTGTCTATGTACATGTATACAATTCAAAACAAAAGAATGCTGAAAAAAATTACATTTATGAAAATTAGTTAGTAGATTAATTAGAAGTCTGTATTTTGATCATTATATTTATGATGAGTTACATTTTATCATGTCACATCCCTCAGTTTTCTCATTATAAATCTGTCAATCAAAAGAACAAAAGTTGAAAAGTCTTTTATTTTATTCTTTTTAATTCTTTATATGTAAACATGTGTAAATATAATTATGAAACAACATGAACAACTTACTTGTCATCAAAATTCTCTACTAATCTCCGTCTTGGCCCCGGTCTTTTGGGTGTGGCACTTATAGACCATGCAAATAGGGAAGGAACTGCACCTTGGGCCAATTTTCTCTTTCCAGTCAATGTTTTCTGTATTTCCGTAGTAAGAAAATGTGAAGAACACACTCTTGTAGCATCTGAGATCTAAAATGTATTATATATATCATGTATACGGGAGATATTCTTACAAATTCCAACATTTTTCATTACAATTCCCTGATTATGACAAATAACACAGAATTTAAAACCACTTTTCATCATGCCACACAATGACAATTAATAATAAAATAGGGCAACCAATGTTGTACTACCCACTACAACATGGAAGTACAGCTGTGGTAGTATCAATGCTATACCATGTCTAGTTTATATATTTGTACCTGTCCCCATCTGACTAAACATTTTGATGGTCAAAGGGACATAGCTCCCCCAAAAAATAATTGGACAGTCCTGATATTCGAACTTGTCTATGGTCTTCACAGTACTGAGTAGTACATTAGTAATACCCTTTGGTAAAATTTCATTGGAATCCATTGAGAATTGCAAACACACACTGGGAATCCGTCGAACGAGGGATTGATTTGGAGTGGCCTAATATTGAAAATGTATGTCTAAAATTACTGCATTCTGGACTGTTTATGGCTTCAAAAATGTCACACTGATCTAATTACTAGCTTCTCTGTTATGTCTGTTGCACTACTACATGTATAACCAATATCAGGTGTTTTGACAGACTTTACTTTGGTAAATCTATTTGCCCCTTTTATAGTATGTTTAGTGATCAGGTCATAAAAATATTTAAAAAAAAAATTGAAATCGACCCAGCAACTTATGATCTGTTAATTTTCAATAGCCAAATTATTTTCTTCACGGTTCATTACAATTTTCTGAATTTTAAAAAATGGACAAATAGAAATGTGATGTGAAAATTTGCTTGTCTGTCCAGGGAATTTAATATCCAAATTTCTTTGAATAACCTGCTAGCGACACAAACAATATTGTCACTCGCATGTAAATAGTAATTAGGCCTTTATTTAGTTTCCCCATTCTGATTAAACTTTTACATTACAAATATTTATATAAATCTTTAAAAGCAAAAAGTGTTTTAAATTGTGCTTTAAATTTGATTTCAAACCACCATGATCATGATAAAGTAATTAGTGAAAAGTTAATTAAACATTTGTCATGGAACATAACTCCGTTTTCCTACAGTATAAGAAAATAAGAAAATTTTCAAAATAAATTCTTTTCAACTGAGAGACTGAAAAATATGGTAGGTACATGTATGTAGGAGACTATGAGCCGAGGGGTATGAGAATCTAAGTGTTTTTATTAGGCCTAAAACAGTCTGACATGATAGAAAAAGAATGAATATGGTTAAACGTAACAAACACACCCAGTTACATGTTGTATTACCACAAGTGATTTCAAAAACCTTCAGAGATCACCACAAGATCTTCAATAAGTGGGACTCCACACCAAGTAGGGAACTATGAAAGGCCCTAAGTTGACAAGTAATGAATCAATGAGAACAGAAAAGTGGCAATTCAACAAAGACACCTTATTTAGGGGTATGAATCTTTGTTTCAACTCTTCACCGTTGAAACCCCCACAGGAATAAAAGCCCTCTGCCTTGATCATCGATTGTGGTTTGCTTAACATCCAGAGGCATCCTTTTCGTGTATTTGAGGAGAAACACAGGTTAGCAGGGATAGAAATAATCAATATCCGGCTCGCCCAAGGCAATTAAATTCTGTAAAGGGCCACTTTTTAAAATTTGTATCTTAGTACTACATGTACTAGGTGGCCTGTCTGGCAAGTAATTTGTGCAATATACTGTAGGAAAACGGAGTTATGTTCCATGACAAATGTTTAATTAACTTTTCACTAATTACTTTATCATATGTTCAGTTTTATCTTTGGCATTTAATTTATAATAAGATCGTCTATAATTGAAATCTTTTAGTTATTCAGGAGTAAGTTGTTATAATTTATTAATAAGTTGTTGTACTTCCAAATTTCTTATCATACCTTAATTTATAAACTTTCACATATATCTATTGCGATTACCGGGTTATGTTTAAATTTGTCTAAAGACGGGTTTCCTGTCTGATATGGTGAAGCTTTCCACTCTGCTGGTAAGTTAACCTGGTCTGTTCTAAACGCTCAATTTATAGATTGATCCATGTTTATTTAGAGTAAATTTATGTAGTCTAATTTGCTCCTTGTTACCTCTCTATTTTAGATATTAGTTTACATTGCTAAATTATACTCCCCTTTTACTTTTGATACATTTTTCGTCTACATTTTTTGATACTACTTTACACTTGTTGAATTTGCTTGCCTTGTTGTATTTTGTTAATAAAAGTTTATTGTTGAAACAGCATTAAGTCTCTTTTAGCTCCAGATAGAGTACAAATAAACATACAGGATAAAAATAGAAGTCTGAATAGAGAACACCTTTAAAAATACAGAGTAAAAATATAGAATACAAGTTATCAACAGCATACCGGTTTGAGTTTAGTGAGTTGAGCTATCACTGGGCATTCGTCAAGCTTAAAGTGCATCATACATTGAGGCCGTATCATAAGAACCTTGCAAACCTTATCCAATCGAATCCCTCCTATTACAATACTAATTCTAAGACTTGTTCAAAACTTGTCTAATTTGGTTTACACGTAGTCCAAATAATTATAACGTCTTGGAAGGCTATTTTATTTTTCAGATACACCTTCCTGCGAGTCTCAAGGGTAAAAGTCCAAATAATAAAAAACCTAAGAGAACGTCATGAATATCTGGACTAGGTTACATGTTTTTTCAATGGGAAGTTGGTGCCATCTTAGAAACTTAAAAAAACACAAAGAAATGAGATACCAGTATAAATAGATCCAAATGCAGGCCTGTCAAGTTTTGAAAATGGCCTCATGTGAGATTTCTAAAAAGCTTGAAAAAAATAAACAGAAATTAGCAAAAAAATCAGACCTAACAGGGACTGACGTTACCTTTTTGAGAGCCTTGTCATATCGGGCAGGTAGAAGAAAATTTCGCTTGCCCAAAGTAAAAATAAGGTTGAAAATTCAGAGAGAATTAGCTGTCCTTCGGGCAGGTATTATTGAATTTTTACTTGTCTAAATTCGTTTTTACTTGTCCAGGGCAATAGGACAGCCCTTAATGGCATTCCCTGCGAAACAGGCATGAGGTTCATGAGGTCTGCAAATGGATATTCATTTGAGATGTCACACTGGTTGGGAGTGCCTATATCATGTATATTTTGCAAAACTGCTAGACTATTTTGTGAGTTTATGTGCTATCATTGTTTCTTATTATAATTTCATTTCATATTTATTGTTGGAGCTTCAAATTGTCTTTGAATGTCAAGGGCAGAGCTGAAAGCAAAGCAAAAGGGAAAAGGGGGGGGGGGCACAGGGTTGATCAAACTGCTGACAGCTTGGACATGTTAAAAATATTCCATTTGTGAGACATTCAGGTCTGGAAAGGCTCCTCATGTAACACTTGGCCATTCATGCATTTATTTAAGAAACTGTATTGTGCCAAAACTGGGTGATTTAATGTTGATCTGATGCGTTTTGACCTGGGTGTGGGTGCGTGAAGACTGAAGCCAGTGAAAGTTTGCAAGGTCACTGTTATAATCACCCTGAAATTTGCTCCTAGGTCGCGTTTGATCTTAATGATCCAAGTCTTCCTCACAAAGGCATCTTTAGGGAACTTATGAAAGGAAATTTTCCTCTCGGGATCGTATCGGGAGTCGTTGGTGCACTTTGGTACGCAGCAATGATACGTTCCGCCTATGGAGGCATCCATTTTGTTTGTATCCCTACCCTCGTTTTCGATTTTGATTACGCAATGGCGACCGATCCGTGACTAAGGAGTATGAAAATAAATAGTATTAAAAGAACCTACTTGGTCTATTTGTAATTAGTGTTGATTTAAAACCCAATATACACGAACTAGCTTTTGTGTCATCGATATCTTTGATGAAACAAAATATGTCTAATTGCAAGTAATAAGAAAGGGCTTTCTTTTCGTTATAAAAGTCTTAAAACATACTGAATATAAATGATATTTAAAGATTACAATAATTAAATGTTTTGTTTACATGTAACTATGCATCAATTGAGTGCTAAATTATATAGTCATATCAAATATACCTACCATGCAAGACCATCATGGGTAGTGAAGGTCACGAAACACCCACTACTTGTAGTTATATCAATAAGGACTTGTTAAAAAGTAATAATGAGATGTTTTAAATACTCTAACAACGTAATTTTCACCAAAAATAGTCAACGAGAGGTCATCATATCAACAGGCACTATGGGGTGAGATATGTTTGAAGTGGGGACCAACAAGCTTAAGACAACTGAAAAGCTAATATTTATTTCTTTAAACACGGTTTTTCAACCCATTTCTTTGTACCGTTACCATTCCTCACCTTAAGATACTAAACATTTATTTATTATACACATTGATAATATCTTAATTATCGCTTGTTATGGCGATTGACAAAAGGTCACAGTAACACTGCAATAAATGGAACTTAATTCTTGCCCACACTACAGCTTCGGTTGACAAATATTCATCGTAAAACATACTATCTATTACAATAGCACACTGGTAGCGATACACTGGCGTGGAAAAATTAAACAATATTCGCACAAAAGAAACATAATCGTCTGATAATCAAAGCCCCGAAAAAGTATCGTTATGAACTATGGGGACTATGAAATTTAATCACATCTTTACCCTATTACTAGTACCTACTTTGGAGGAAATGTGCTTTTTCTGAAATGTTGAGAGTAAAAAAAAAAACTAATCTTCAAATTTAAAAAATAAACCATGTGTTAAATTTACGTAGTTGGGGAATTTTATTAAGAAACCTTACCATTTCTAATTAATTCATGTGGTGGATTGATTAACAGTCGAATTCTGGTATAAACGAACTAGTCTTGATGTCATTGTTACCCTTTGTAAAATCAAATATACGAAATTAAAGAGGATTTACTATTTCGTAATAACATTTCTAAATAAACTGAACATTATTTAAAATTTACAATGATTAAATGACAGACTTATGCGGTATGGGGTTTTCTCATTGTTAAAGGCTATACGGTGACCTATAGTTGTAAATTTTTGTGTCATTTGGTCTCTTGTGAAGAGTTGTCTCATTGGTATTCATACCATATCTTCTTTTTATATAAGTTAAAATACAAACTATTGAATCTCTCATCAATATTACCACGTTAGATTTTTTTCGTATAATTATACAGTGTTTAGGTATAGAGCCATTAAATCGGCCTTGAAGAGATAACAGACAAAAACGCAGCATATGTTAAACAAAATAGTTCCTACGCATAATCAATATCACTATATAAAAGTATTTATCGCTATTTTGTGCATTTTTCCTTTGATCTTTTTTTGTGATAATTTTTCATATCATGCTACTCGCTTGAGATGGAAAATTATCGCTAGAAACTAAGGAGGCACGTGGCGTTGCTAATGAAATTGACACGAAATTGACAACGTCGTCATAGGTAAAATAGCGATAAACAGATTATCATTGGTCATCTCAACTTGATTGCTTTTCGCTTTCGCCGTCCCGGCTCAAGCGAGAAAATCAATCTCGTTGAGATGATCAACGATAATCTATAAGTAGCTGAGACACCAATTTATGATACATGTAAGTTAAATGCCTCATTTTCTTTTATTGTAACAAAATATTAAACGCCAACACAGAATTGCTGACTTCTGGGTTGTTGAAATTGTGACTACTGGGCTGGTGATATTCTTTCGACGTAATAACCATCAGTACTGGCACCGACCCAGTGGTTATAAAAAGTCCTCAAGGATACCAGGCTGATTTGGTGTGGCAGACTTGCGTTTCGACTTCATCCGAATCATAAGTGGCTCTGGACTGAAAACAGTCAGAGGACTCAATGAAAAAAGTAAGTTGAAATGCATTGAAATGCATTGAAAACCAGAATTCTACTACTAAGGCTGCAAAAAACTCTGTCTGAGTTTTGAATAATGTAACATTTTATAATCAGGAAATGTACATGAAAGGAAAGTAACAATTATATTTCATGTCAGCCAATAAATGCTGACTACTGGGTTGTTCAAAACATGAGGGTCGAAACTTCCATCAACAGTGACATCAACACTCATCAAAGTTACAAATCTGATAATTTGGTATACGCCACGCGCAATATGTCTACGAAAAAAGACATTTGTGGCGCTCGATTTCAAACATTTTGAAGCTTAAATCATAAATCAACTCGAAAATCATTGAACTCAACAGTATCGAAAAAAGCCGTCCCAAATAAGACTATAGTTATCATTGTTTAAGTTTAAAAACATTAGTATTTCGAATATTTATATAATTAATAAACAGTAAATGTACAGAAAATGAAAGTAACAACGATATTAAATGTCAGTGCAAAAATGCTGATGACTTGTCTGGTCATACCTTCGGAACAGCTCTTTCGATGAAGTTAATCCTTAACGTCTAAGTTTTAGTATTTATTGTTATACCGAGTCACATCATTGCAAAAATTTTACGGGCATTCCAATTTCGAGTTTGGTATCAGTTGACACTGAATACTTGAACATTTATAATTAAAAGAGCATTTGCTGTCAAAGTCATGCTCACCGATTTAACTCAATTTTTTAAATTTGATTTATAAAATAATAAAACGTATGTCCAAATGATTAAAAGTCTAAAATAAAGAATTACAATACACCTTACCGCTATTCCCGGCTGACCCGAGATTCTGTCCCGCTTGAACTATTGACGTCATACAACAATCACTTTTTCCATTGTGGCGTTAGATATTTTGTATTATGACGTCAAAATTTTACGGAAACCTGTGTGATGTCCAGTAATGGCCGACAAATAGCGATAAAGTGTATGCACGGGCTTGATAATATGTATCAATATTTCTTGTGTATTAGTCTAGACGCCATCTAGATACACATAAAAATTGGGAAATAAATAGATAGCAAACACGTTTGATTTAATATTATAAGTTAAAAATATATGTTAATCATCGCTTTATTTGTATGAGAATGAGTTTTTATGGATCGAATCAATCAATCAAATTGTTTAACCGTGTTTTACTTTCAATGTTTACATTCTTTTTCGTTTGATAACTGAAAACGCCTTATTCATGCGTAACCAATCTCTACCTAATGGGTTAAACTGAACACATGAATACGGATTCAATGAGATCTAATTATTCACTTGCAAGTGAATACATCATCAGTGATGTTTCTTAACTTATTTAAAAAAAAAAAAAAAAAAATGAACCAACTGGCTGATAAAAGCTAATATATTATTTCACTATTTCACTTTCATGACTGATTGAGAAAAAATAAAACATATTTTATTGTTTTTTATATCTCGTAGCTATTGTCTCGTTAAGGACCTGCAAACATCTTACAGTGCAAACATGTAGAAACTAATAACTGTTGTTTAGTATTAAAAATGTAAAAATAAAAACCTATTCAAAGTTTCTAATAATAATATGTTTGTGTTCCAAATTCTAAACCAATTTCTTTTTGTGACTTGAAACTCCAATTAAAAATCTTATGACGTATTGATGAATCAACAACGAACTATTCTATTCATTCACTGAACTGAATAGAGAAAAAGAGTGTTGTCCTACATTGATCAAATTTGTAGATTGATTTGTAATTATATTGTGTAGCTTTATATTTAAATCTCTCATTGAGTACAACAATGTTCAGTGATAGAGGGATATAAGGTATGTCTATTTTTTTACCATCTAATTTCAATAAAAGACTTATTTATATACAAATTCGATATATCATTTGTAATTAAGTGAAAACAATGGGTATACATTATTACAATACAATCTTCGACGTATAATAATCAAATGTATATTTTACTTTAAAATTTAAATTATCCATAGGATTTTCCTTTCATTCCACAAATACAGGAAAGTGTGATCACATCCAAAACTAGTGAGGTTAATTTAAATCGAAGATACGAAAGGGTTCATTAAAATAAATGAAATTGAGGGCAAAACGTCAATAATTACAAATGAACTATTTACGTCGTTCTCAAACGTTTAAAAAAAATATCGTCATACATATAGAAAGTAATTGCACGAACTTGTCACTTTAAAACAAAGGCTGGTGGAAAATAAAGCAATTAAAATTTATGCATTATGTCAATGTGCGCAATATCTTTACCCGATTTTGAACGAAACTGTAATCTAGTTTTTTCATGTTTGACATTTCAAAGAAAATGTTTCATTGTTTGATAATTGTTTTTACTTCTTTATTTATTTCTCTATCCTGCACCGTAGGTAAATGTGTACGACCCATTCTTACTGGGGTAAATATGTACATGTATATTTCGAGTAGGTTATTATGAAGTGGAGGTCACATCAATCAGAACCTTGTTCATAATAATGTGTACACTAACAAATGTATTTCAAATTGGGTTTATACAAAGATATGTAAGGTTATCTGAACATTAAAATGTGAAATTGTCTGACTTACATGTTTATTTGTTATTCAACAGTACACATTTATTCGAATGTATGAGACCAAGAACAAAACATTGACTTATTCTGTTCCAGCGGAACAAACCCTGAATACTTTTTTACAGTATACAAAAGGTTTCAAGTGCTGTAATTGAATAACCCTTTCAAAAAAAAAAATTAGACGACAACACTAGTTTGTTGACCGTTATGTAATATCTGTTTAATAGATGGCGATGAACATGTTTAGATTGTCATAGCCAAATTACCGTCCTACTACTGACAGCTAGTTCAACGTCAATAACAACTTACCAGTAATATTTAGTATGGTTTTAATTTACTGATAACAAAATCAATATTTATACAAATAAAAATAATATTCAAAGATCTAATAACGATGTTGAATTGACAACCTTTTAGCATAAGTGTATTTAAAGGATTGATGAGTTTATACGGATCGTATCTGAATTTCCGTGCTCGGTAAACAACATCATCGTAATATAGGATGTGTTATTCCGTTTGAAAAAATTTCTAAAGTTACAACAAAACTTGCAAACCAAAAAGTTATAAACAATTGGTAGTAACGAAATTCCTTACTTAATAATTTACCAGTAATATATAGATTAGTCTTCTACTGTTATGGTAAGGAGCATTTATTGTTAGAAATGTTAATTGTTATGTCTTTCGACCTTTCTGATGAAATACCTATGGTATTCTGATTATTATTGTTTTCCACGTTTTTTTGTATCACATTTAATTGGTTTCGCAAAATATAGAACAGTAAAATATATTGACATGTTTTCTCGTAATCAATTTATGACTCTTGGACAGCGGTATACTACTGTTGCTTTTATTTACCATATTGTTTGTTTCATAATCAGAATATTCTAATGTACTAAGTCTTAAGCAATCTGGGGACTCTTTGTGAAAGTTATATATTTAACAATAACCTAGAGATGTACAAATTTACTCCTAACCCGTTAGAGAAAGAAACCTAGGGTCTATGGATTTAAGTCCTTGGTCCACTTAAAGGTTAATTGAGATCAAGGTCACAGGTAAATATCCTATTCTAATTACGACTTATGCTTATAATTCTTGTTTCTAATGAAAGGTGTCGACAAATTGTGATTTGCAATATGTAACTTCATTAAATGAATTCGGAAAGATAAATTGACATGCATCTTACAGGAGTTTTCAACCTTGATGTACTGGTATTTGGCATAAGTTTTGAGTTTACAATCTTGCAAAAAATTAACCGTAGTGGTTTTTTGTATCTAGAAGAACATGTACATGTATGTGTACTTATTTCATGGAAAAGAACCTAGACACGTATACTTTTCGAATCCGTTTGAATTGATCTTTCATGTTCGAACTGAAATTGCGTAAGTATAAAGGAGCAAGTTGTCCCCATCATATTAAGAAAAACTACATTTAACCCATATATATTATCATATCAATGTCATATGACCTTTATTTGACAAGGGGAGTGACTTTAAGTTAGCGGAATTATTTTAATATCTCTCTAATTTCATCAAATGTAAAGCATACAGTACAAGTGGAAATTAATTTTTTTGAATTGATACATTAATTTGAGTGCAAAATTGTGTAACCTTTATCCAAATTTGTGTTTTCTTTTAAATTTTCACTATGAGAGCTGTTATTTACTTTACTTGTTTTTTTTACGCTTTTTTCTTTTTATTATAAAAAAAAAAACCATTTCAATTATTTGTTTTCTACACTACTATAGAATTTCCAACTCCGTTACAGCAATTTATTTTACCTTAAAAAAATCCGATAATATGCAAACTTATTTCTATTTTAACTAATATTTGATAGAGTGTGGAATCATCTTTTTTATATTACAGAATAAAGACGATGTACTCCAATGTAGCAGTTGGTCTACTCATCATTGCAGTGTGTACTGATGTTGTATTACTTTGTCCAAACAACTGTTCCTGTTCCATAACAAGTGGTATCAATGTAGATTGCGACAACCAAGGACTGACTGTAATTCCAAGAAACTTTCCAAATGACTCAACTGCAATGTAATATGTTTTTCTTAGTCTTTCATCCTTAGCTATTATTTAATAAGTATTTCAACACAAAAATAAACTGATGATCTTTAGATGTTTTCTGAAGAATAAGTCGGGAAAAATCGTAGAAAGATATACAACACCATGTCCTGAAGTCAAACAAGCATGACATGGTTAGCCAAAAGACTTTACAGAGAAAATATCTAAAGAGTATGCAAACTTAACATAGATAAAAACGGGGTTAAACACGGCTCTTAGATGCTCAAAACAATGTCTAGGACAAGTTTGAAAATAAGTGCAAATAAAAAAAGAGTTCTGCCCCTTGGAAATATTTCTTATGTGAATTAGAAAGGATTTTTTCAATATCGCAAAAATTTAAATCGCATTTTAGTCTAAAATGACAAAATCGAAATAATAAATGCAAGCAATAATTTATCTATATAGAAAATTTGCATTGTAAGCACTCTCAAACCATTATTCTAAGTACTTGTATATAGGATTGATATGAAGTATATATAGTTTGAAATCAGTGCTACCCTATTATTTCAAACAGAGTGTGTCTTTGAAATGGAATTTATATCGATCATCGTAAGCCCTCCCATGCCTACGTGCTTTGTCGATTATTTATGAAGGTTATAGCCATGGCTTATATCAGCAAGGTCTTGGAAGAGTGCTGACCAACTATTTTTAGGAGATTAATAGTTTCGAATACACTTTAACGCTAAGTATAAAGTTGTTGTAGATTAATTGGCCTCTTATTGTTTTGCCACTAAAGCTGTTATATTTAATTCAACTTATGTCGTGCAATTTTATACCTAAATTTCGAAATTTTGGCATAGATTGAACTTAACTTTCTTACGGTTAAAAACAAATATAAATTTACGAAAACAAATTCTAAGTATGTAATTCTTTACTAACGCTATGGAAAATTTTGTAAATATAACAATATTGCCATTATTACATATAATATAAATGTCCATAAAATGAATGTGCTTATGCATGAATTAGTGTTACTTTTGCAAGATGATGCACCAAATGTGTAATGTTAATTTGATTCATGCGCTTTTCAATGAAAAAAAAAATAATTGTTGAAACATTTACAGTTTTTGTTTTCGTTAATCCATTTTTTTGGATTTGGAAACAAAAAAAGTTTCTATTCCCTTATCAGGCTTATGTTGATAAGATAATATTAAAATATATTCAACTGAAACATACATTTTCGTTTTATCCTTTAGGGCTGCGTGATATATTTTTTTTGTCTCGTTTACCAAATTCATAATTAATATACATTTAAACAATATATTAATCAGTCTATGGAATAAGCGAATCTATAATATATTATATGAAATAAGGATGTTGTCTAATATGAAATTGTTAATATGCAGACACTCCATGCGGAAAAAATGGTTTTCGGTAATGAAAATATGTTTTGTTGAGAAAATACCAATTTTAAAACATTTTGTTCAAATACAAACAACAATTACGTCTAAACATATATTTAATAGTTAGTTTAGAGCAAAAGTGTATGTCTATGTAAAATTTTAAGTGCTGTGTTTTCTTAGGTACATGAGTAAACAAATACTATAAATTCTAATATGAATGCGATACTTTTAAAATGAGATAGCAGTATTTTTTAATATCACTATATGTAACATGTTATAGCATTAAGCAAGTTTAGGGCCACTGCTAGACATCAAAACATATTTGTTATTATCTTTTCAACGGGAAAGGCTTTGATATTCAATAAGAACTGTTGTTCCTTGTCAACAACTTTTTCAATGTTAATAATAAATACATCTTCTGTTTGATAATATATCGGCATTCATTGTCAATTTGCTTAGTTTCTTTTCTGACATTGGACTCGGGCTTTTTTTTTAAATTGAAAACAACACGTTAAATAATTTCATGCGTCCGAAGCGCTTTTCTGGATTTACCTTCATCAGGAACGCTCAAAGCCAAACATTTGAAATCCGAGGATGTATAAGTACCGAAACAGTTGAAGAGCTATATGACAAAAATACCTAAAACAAATAGCCAAATTCATCTAAGGTCAACTTTGCCTGAGGGAGTTGAAACCTTTCAAAAGTTATAAACGGACAATTTCAGAAAGGTTTGTTATAAATCATGTCAGTACTGAAGTACTGACTGCTGAGCTGACGATACCCTCGGGACTGATAGTCCACCAGCAGAGGTATCGACCCAGTGATGTAAAAATTGAAAACAACACGTTAAATAATTTCATGCGTCCGAAGCGCTTTTCTGGATTTACCTTCATCAGGAACGCTCAAAGCCAAACATTTGAAATCCGAGGATGTATAAGTACCGAATCAGTTGAAGAGCTATATGACAAAAATACCTAAAACAAATAGCCAAATTCATCTTAGGTCAACTTTGCCTGAGGGAGTTGAAACCTTAGTTTCTGTATAATTTCAAAATTTATAAACGGACAATTTTAGAAAGGTTTGTTATAAATCATGTCAGTACCGAAGTACTGACTACTGAGCTGACGATACCCTCGTGACTGATAGTCCACCAGCAGAGGTATCGACCCAGTGATGTGAAAATTGAAAACAACACGTTAAATAATTTCATGCGTCCGAAGCGCTTTTCTGGATTTACCTTCATCAGGAACGCTCAAAGCCAAACATTTGAAATCCGAGGATGTATAAGTACCGAAACAGTTGAAGAGATATATGACAAAATACTTAAAACAAATAGCCAAATTCATCTAAGGTCAACTTTGCCTGAGGGAGTTGAAACCTTAGTTTCTTTATAATTTCAAAATTTATAAACGGACAATTTTAGAAAGGTTTGTTATAAATCATGTCAGTACCGAAGTACTGACTACTGAGCTGACGATACCCTCGGGGACTGATAGTCCACCAGCAAAGGTATCGACCAAGTGATGTAAAAATTGAAAACAACACGTTAAATAATTTCATGCGTCCGAAGCGCTTTTCTGGATTTACCTTCATCAGGAACGCTCAAAGCCAAACATTTGAAATCCGAGGATGTATAAGTACCGAAACAGTTGAAGAGCTAAATGACAAAAATACCTAAAACAAATAGCCAAATTCATCTAAGGTCAACTTTGCCTGAGGGAGTTGAAACCTTAGTTTCTTTATAATTTCAAAATTTATAAACGGACAATTTTAGAAAGGTTTAACGTTAACTGAGTTTAACTGGGCGTATTGCTGTGTGTTTGTTAATTTATCATTGGCTAGAGGTATAGGGGAGGGTTGAGATCTCACTAAACCTGTTTAACCCCGCCGCATTGTTGAGCCTGTCCCAAGTCAGGAGCCTCTGGCCATTATTAGTCTTTAAGTCTTTTACGTTTTTTTTTATTTTAGTTTATATATTTTTTGGAGTTAAGTGTGACGTCCATTTTCACTGAATTAGTTCACATTTTGTGTAGGGGCTAGCTGAAGCCCGCCTTCGGATGCAGGATTTTCTTTCAGTGTTGAAGACCCATCGGTGGCCTTCGGCTGTTTTCTGTCATTTTGATGGGTTGTTGTCTCTTTCACATATTCCCCATTTCCATTCTCAATTTATTTTCATTCGTGGTATCTGAAGTTGTTTTATTTCGAGTATGAGTCTTTTAAATTGGATTTCCATTACTTGTTTTAAGTTTATCATAAGAATGACAGATGATGTCTTCAAAGTTCAACAGTAATTTTACATTGTTTTTGTTTGGAATAGTTATTTTCTATTTGAATATTCATTTCCATGTGCAATTGGGAACCGTATTTAATTGAATTGTTTGTCTGAATGTTTTTCTTTTCTTTCAAGAAATAATATTTCTTTGTCTTTGTGGATATTTACAGCAAGACCTATGATAAAATCAAGTAGTTAGATAGAATATTCACTAAAGCTACATTTGAATTCTGCCATATCATCATCACTGAAAATAGAATTACTCGGCATAACCATGTGATCAAAAATAATGGACTTAGCAGGTTGTTAACCCTGTCAACTATCGATAGGGTAAAACAACATTCTTCGACATTATTACATTTAAGCGTTAATTGTGCTACACGTACGTTCTTTCTTTTGGTACCTCATTTATAAAATTCAAAGCTGGATGAAAGAAATTACAACAGTTTAAAGTTGTCTGATTTGGGTTGAAAAAATATTTGTATTGTACTACCTTAATTTAAATGTCAATCACTATTTGTTTCGAAAACGCAAAAATTAAAAATAGCAAGTTGCTTTAATTTTAAAAGGTTGGCGAGTGATTTTTTTCTCTCATCCATTTCTCCTTTTCTGTGCTTCCCTTCTGGATTTTATATCCTTTCTGCTAAACGCTTGTCTCCTGTCAGTATTCCAAAATATACAAACGAAGAAAAAATATGGGGTATATCTGTTTTATTCTTCGTGGAATAATTATTATTGAATATTTGTTCCATAAGGAATATTTATAATGAAATTACCAATGATAAAGTTTTCAAAGGGACGTTTGTTATAAGAAACAATCATACGTGGACATCATTACCATGCAGTTTAAACACAAGATTGAATTGATACACAGGCAATTTAAATCTTTAAATCACTTTTTATTTTATGATACGATACTAGCATTTTTTAAGTCTAATTTGTAAACCTCAGCGTCGTGTATATAACATTTTGTAACACACCTAGTAAACAATCAATGTCAGAAGTTTTGCATGTTTTTTTAATAAACTGTTTGCCGAAAAATTAAAAAGCTAAATAAAACTTTACGACTTTCATAGCAAAACGGTAATACCAAAGACATTTGCAATCTATCGATAGCTTCATGTCTACTCATTGGCACGGTTTAACTTAAACATTATTTTTTTTTCCATCCTCTCTGTTTCCAATGAATGTATCTTAATGCACAAGCATTTGAAAGTAATGTGTTTCTTTTACATTTCAGATTATTGAGTTTTAATCCCATTACCACAATCGAGGAAGGAGCATTTCAAAATATGACATTATTAAGAGTCGTGTAGGTATTAGTTGGTCATGTTTAATGTAACAATTTGTTATTTATTGTAAATTTATATTTTCCAGTTGGTGCTTAGTTAAGGGACACTGTGGAAAAGCCTTCCAACAAATCTTCGAAATGAACAATCGCTAGAACTATTTAAGAAAGGACTAAAGACGCATTTATTCAAAGTTGCATTTGTGGATCGCTCATAGTTAAGACCTGGAACCGTGATTGGTTGTATTTGACTGATGTTGATTTTTAATATTTTGTACATTTTAGTCTGATTTGATGTGTTTCTGTATACTAGTTATTTGATATAACATTTCATTTTTTATAAGCCGATGTATTTTAGTAACTTATTTTTAAATACAAAACAGTAGTAGCCTTCAGCAATTTTAGAAATATTTAGTTAAGATAACAAGTATTCAAATTTTGACTTATTCATTAATAATTCTTTAATTCATTTCTAACCAAGTTTTTAGAGTCTTAACTTTTTATAGTTGATTTGATGTTGTATGCTTTTAAACATATTTTGGTCTATTTTTAACTCTGTAGTTTCGTGTATGTACGAACTTGTGTACTTTTGTTTTAACATGTAAAGCGCTTAGAGTAATTGTAGTGTTATATAATGCGCTATAAAAATGCCTTGTAATAATAATAATAATGATAATAAACAAGTTTATAAAACATAATAAAATGATGCACATAAATGGTTTTTTTTATCTATAACGTTTCTAATTGCACGTCTGCATCATCAACAAAATCATAAAGTAGTCGTCCGATTTTTAAATACTGTTCATCATATAGTATGCATCATAATGAAGATGGTAATATTTTAATGACTTTTCGTTTAGTAAAAAATTCTTTTAAAGCAATTAACTAAGTAATAGAATTATCTCCATACATGATGCTAATTTCTTGGAAACCATATATTGCTGTTCTTCTGTTAGCCTCAACGATATCATCATACTAGAAAGCAATACTTGTTACTGGTCACGGTTACTGTAATAAAATACGGAAATGTTTAATTTTGCTGTTTTAAGAAATGATTGTTAGTCGAAATGTTAATTTCATGCAGTTAAATTTGAACCGTTTATGCTTTTTCGTTTATTCGAAGTATACACTATTTTGTATAATTCATTTATAGAGATTTAATTATCCTTTTCACAATTTTATGTTTTAGAACAATCGAGTTTAGTGCACTTTTAACTATTGATACTGGAGCATTTAGAACTTTGCCAAATCTTACACACCTGTAAGTATTTTTCATTTAGTAAAAGTTTTCGGTGTTTTTTTATGCTAGAGACATACATGCTCCATTTGAAAAAAATGGTTTAGATGTCCAAAATTATTTACTTTGTCTACAAATGAATGTTTTCTTCTTTCCATATCAACAACTGATAATCGTATGAAATATTTCGGAAGTAATTTTATGCACAATCGTTTAATTAAAAGAGAGGCAAAAGATACCAAAGGCACATTCAAACTCATAAGTCGCAAATAAACTGACAATGTCATGGTTAAAAAAAAAGACAAAGAACAACAGATAAACAGATAAACAACAGTACACAAAATATACATATATATCATTACAATTCATGTTGAATATAAACAACATATTGTTAGTCACCTTCAGATATTTAAAATGTACAAGCTTCCAGTTGGCAAGCTTATCATTAACAAGTCTATATACCCATGATACCTTTAGCGACATAAAATAACTTTTAAAATAGACCATTTAAGTAAGCCCCTCTTTCATATGGATTTATTATCAGGTTTGTTTTGACTTTGTCAGACTTCCCATTCTAAATATATTTTTAGCATCGTGTTTCTAGTTCTTTAAGATAACTTTTGGGAATCAAGCAAACACTTCACAAGAATGTGAATAAGGCTAAGTAATGCTTTTATTAAAAATATTTTCCCTAAAATTGATTTTTTTCCCCTTATGTCTTGACCATTTTATCATTTTTCTATTCTCTTATCCCCGATTAATCTTTTTCATTCCTCCTCATCATGTCCCCTAAAGCTTTTATAGGTCTATCTCTTCAAATAGTCCCGGCAATTTTATCTAGATTTCAATTTTCCGATTCATTACTCTTCTGTGTTTAATTTCTATCTATCAATAAACCTGAAAACCTGTCAAACATTTCTGATACATTCATTGCAGTTATTGCATCGTTTCTATCTTTACAAAATAATGTTGCAGCATTTGGTAAAGGCGAAATCTAAAGGCAGTGATCTTCCATCTAATTTAACAGTGATTCCTTTTATTTCTTTGCTATTTCGTAATTTAAGAGCAGTAATTTCAACAGCCAAAACAAACAATAAAGCTGATAAAGGACAGCCTTGTCGGATTCCCCGTGAATTTTTAAAATTTTCTGATACCCGTCTATTATTCTTGACACATGCTTGGACGTCTGTATACATAGTTTTAACCCACTAAAAATAATTCATCAAAACGCAAAATGTTTCAAAGTTCCGAGCACAAAATCCAATTCAGGAGAATCAAAAAAAAAAAAAAAAAATTATATAAAGAGTTACCTGCTCAATTCTGTATGTTTCTAAGTAGTCTACAACTTGTATTTGTCTCAGATTAAACCAAATAAATAGATTTTAGACGATAGTTTTCCAAAAGTAAAGGTACCCCCTTTTTGTACATTAAGGTTAATATACTAGTACGTTGTAAATATGAACGACTGTTTCTATCGAATCCTGTATTTATGACATTTAATAGAAGTAGTTTAAGTTTATTCCAAAATAATCAATAAAGTTTTACTATTTAGTTTTAGATGATTTCATCTATAAATGCCTTGTGTGCATTCCTCTACTGTTATTTACCTATCGCATATAAGTGTATCATTTTCGTCAACTTCATTTTCTATATTTATCACTTATACATTTTTCTGTTAAATGTGTTTAAACATTTTTATTAAAACAAATTTTCATCATAATCATTTAGTTTGTTTACTTACTTGTTTTCTTTTTTCTAACCAATAAACCTTACTTTCTTTATTAACAAAAACTCCATGATAAATATACTTACTGAATGTGTAATGAGATGATTAAAGCTGCACGTTTTCTTATGCACGTTTCGGCAATAAAGTTTATCGACAGGTTGAATGTATTTGCATGCACCAAGTGTGACCCTTTAATCATTTAATAGCAGACTTGTTCTTATAATTTTATGAATCACAGATTTAGCCAGTTAAACCCGCTTAAATTGCAATGAACATTACAAACCACTCACGCCAAAAAATAAAGTGACCAGAGATAAAAGAATTTTGGCACACAAACCAGTAAACAGCTGCGAATGATAAATGCATTAGGGAAATGATCAATGTTGCAACAGTTTATATAATACAGACAAAATATCATTCATGTATTACAGACGCTTGGATAACAATCAAATAACTTTAATACAACCAGGAGCGTTTAAAGACCTGCCGAGGCTAGCTTGGATGTATGTATACAATTTTTCTTAAAATATATTATTCAGAAACGAAAAAAATAAAACATAATTATACAATCATTTATTTGCAGCGTGTGTTTTGTCAATCTTTATAATATATATAGCTGTGTCGGATAGAACTCGACCTAATGCGATTGAATATCAAATAAATACATCTGTTCATCTGTTTCTGATTTAAAAATCTCTACGGTTGTACGGTTGTATAAAAGTCTAACTGTTTTAAAATTGAGTTGGTATTAGAACTCTACAAAACAGATCAAATTTTATATTTTATTTCGAATTTGAATGTTCCAAAATCAATCAAAGTCTTATACTTGTACATGTTTACAAGCACTTGCATAAGGTCGATTTCTATCCGGTCATCAGGCCAAATGTGTACACTTCATATTTCAGTATGCAAAAAAGGTGTTTATAGAATGTAAAGACATAATTTGTATTCTTTGAACAACAGAATTAAAGTTTGTTTTACATGTTTTACTTTTTAAATTTCTCAACGCCAAATTAGTTCATTCAAAACAATGAAAATTGTGAATGACAAGGACATCAGTTTAAAACACATATTTGATAGACATACATATAGTTTGGTAATTTTTATAGTTTACTAAATATTTTACTAAAAATATTTTCAAAGCTTACACAATATTTCCAGAAACGCGTGATTCTACACCAGAGTTGATGTTAATCTAGCCATTCGTTCCCAGGACTTCAAATATTTCAATCCTTTATGGGTTGATTTAACATACATAAATAACATACAAAAAATAAGTAAGCAATGAACGTGGTTGTTAAATTTGATATATGCTTTTTTGTCCTTCTTTGTTAAATATTTGTTTGTTTTTGTTCTGATTGAGATTGTGACACAGTGATGACTGCTATGTCCCTATTTTGACAATTTGACCTATTATGTCTGTTTTGTTCACGCATCGCGTTGTCAATATAATGGGAATTCGTGTGACTGTCATACAGGTGAGAGGTTTAGCGCTATAAAACCAGGTTAAATCCACCATTTTCAACATAAGAACATGCCTGTACCAAGTCAGGAATATGACAGTTGTTGTTCATTCGTTTGATGTGTTTTATCTTTTGATTTTTTCATTTGATTAGGGACTTTCCGTTTTGAATTTTCTCGGAGTTCAGTATTTTTGTGATTTTACTTTTTATGCAAATCCCAACTTGCATTGCTCAACTACCTTTTTGTATCATTGTTATTGGCTTGTCTTTGCACGTGTCTTCAAACGATTTTCAAGCGTTCAATATTAAAAGCGATAACATTTTATTTCTATTTATTAAAGGGATTTTATTAAAATATATTGTCAGCATTTACTACAAATACGTCTGGTTACTTTTACGTATTTGTTTCACTAACTTGATTACAATTCAAAGAAACAAATGACACAGGTTATTGTTTTCTTGTACAGAAAACGTATTTTTATTTTCTTCTTTGATATTTACAATAATTCAAACATGTCAAAGCTAAACGACCATTTCCATAACGTTTAAGATGCATGGTCCACAATATAAATTAATGAATTGGGCCACAAGTAAACTTGACTTTCTTACAATAAAAACGTCATAGGCAAATTAATCCTCGTATAATGTATATACCAATGTATCCTTTTCAAATCATTTCTGATTTTAATTTTGATGATATTTTAATATCACTTATAGGATAACATTGTACTTCTTCGTTCATTGAAATGTAAATTCGTAAGGAGTACAAGCAAAACGTTTTATTGGAGTACATTATTAGAAGATTGCCTGTTCATATATTCAGTATGGACCTCGTTTGTCATCAACGATCAACGGACCGTTAGTGCAATGTGAACAAGCTTGTACCAGATACTTATTATCAGATTTGTCTGTCAGTGTTAAGAAATAACAATTACTCTGACCAGAATGATGCTTTCAGTATGGAGCCAAAAAAAAAAAAAAAAAAAAAACCTCTAAATTTACTTCAAATTTGAAACGAATTCCTTGCAAACTGACGATCCCATCACAACTATGAATCGAAGAACAAAGCAATGGTGTAATATCAATACAATAGATCTGGCAAAGAAATCAAACATATCCTGTGATAATGTAGTCCATTAATAGATTGTTGGTTACATAACGTCCCGTGTCAAATATTTCATGCATGTTCAGGACGAAAACAAATTAACAAGACATACATTAGAAGGTCCTGAGTTAAAAGCCGTCCAGGATGATTGTAGGGCAAATTTATACCTCAACAAAAACATGAGGGTTAATTGGATAGACACCAAAATTTTACCATGCAACATGCCATCTAAGAACCCATTAAGGAGTTGTTGCAGGGGCTTAAATGTTCAGAGATCGTGACACTCTACACGAGGCATCGGTTTAAACAATCCCATTCTTACTGGCCGTGGCTGCGTACTAAAACGTCCCGCACAGCCAAATGGTTCTGACCTGTAGTGACCATATTTCTATCCCCAAGTCACCATTAAGTCAGTCCGACAATCAAATGAGGTTAATACATTTCCTCAGTGATGTCTTGTGTCACGTTTTTGTCCTGTTACTAAGTAAGAATTGCCACAGAGATGACTGCAAGAATTTCTTTTGGTATAAGTTAAGGCTTGTTCATTTGACATACATTTGTAAATAGTGGATACAACAGCTAATAGAACAGGTCAATGACAAAACATCATTTGCTACATGTTTTGCCTTAAAAAGAATCGAAATGTGTCCATTTGAAAAGAGACAAAAACATACGATAAAATACCAGCCCAACAAACGGAAAATGTCAAAAATGATAGTAAAAATATATATTTCAACTGATACACCCACATTATTTTTATGATCAAGGCACGTATCTAAAAAAAGTTCTGATAGTCGTTCTATTGTAATGAAGTATGGGGTCTTTGGTTTCTTTCCTCTAAACACTGTATCCATTGAAAAACACTTCATCATAATCTTCCGTAAAATATGGCCATGTGTACAACTCACACTTAATTCTGAGTACATGTAAACCTGTGCACATGGGATTGTTTTGACGCAATTCAGTTTTAAGATATCTGAATGCATTATGCGTTTTATGGTGTAGTAGATTAGAAAAAAAAAAACTCTTGTGCAATTTGAGGTGATTTGTTTACTCTTCGTCTTATATATGGCTATGTTCAGCCATACCTTGAAACTTGTTCAGGTGCATAGGATTGTGTGTTTGAAAAAGGTAAAAAAAATACCATGTATACGATAAATAAGGTTTGCGTTAAAATATTTTTAAAACTTGCAAGGATTAGAGACATTCAGGCCTTTAAAATATACTAATAGCACTGTGGCAACAGAAACATTTGTTACTTTGAATGTTATCTTCATCTTTTATTCATTTCACTAGCAATTAATTGTAAACTAGATCTTAGATATAAGAAGATGTGAAATGAGTGCCTATGAGACAAATCTCCATCCAAGTCAAAATTTGTAAAAGTAAACCATTATAGGTCAAAGTACGGTCTTCAAAACGGAGCCTTGGCTCACACCGAACATCAAGCTATAAAGGGCCCCAGTAATGACTAGTGTAAAACCATTCAAACTTGAAAGCCAACAGTATAATCTATATATATAAAAAAAACGAAAAACGAGAAACACTTATGAACCACATCAACAAACGAAAACCACTGAACATAAGGTTCCTGACTTAGGACAGGTGCAAACAAAAGCAGCGGGTTTAAACTGTTTATAGATACCAACCTTCACCCTTACCTGAAACAATAGTGTAACACGTGTCCTTCTAAATACTGAATAACTGTATTCATTGCAAGGTGTGTGTATGTGTGTTCTTTTTCTGGTTTTATATTTATAATTTTCTGAAAAATATACAGTGACAATGACCCAGTGTTGGTAAAATCTCATAAAAAACGAGACTTATAATATAGTATGCTTGAGTTGTGATTTGTCTAAATGTGACGCATTACTTACGGTCAAATTTTATCACATTGAATACAAAATAAACTTAATATGAAAATAAGATGGTATGGTTGCCAGTGAGACATCTCTCTACATGAGGCTAAATTACACAGGAATTTACAACTATAGGTCACCGTAAGTCCTCCAACAACGAAAGACCCATACCGCATAGTCAGATATAAAAGGCCCCGAAATAACAAATATAAAATACTTTAAATGAGAAAAGTAGCAGTCTGTTTAGTAATTCGAATAATATTAAGCGAATTACCTTATAAACCCAAGGAAACTAAGCTTGTCGGCTAATAAACATTCATACTTGCATGTCTTACTGCATACCAGGATAGTGCTAAATTTGAAAAAAAAAAAAAAAAAAATGCAAGCTGGTTAAATTATAATTCACGCCCTACTTCAGGCATATGTTTTTTTTTAATAAACACTGTGTTTTTTCACAGCTATACACTTTAGCGTAGTACTGTTTTCTTTACGTTTGGAAACTTAAGGTTCCAACTCCTAAGGCACAGCTAACTTTAATGATACATTTTGCTATTTATTTAGGCCTAATTTGTTCAAATATTAGTCACGAAGTGACGTATTTTTGTATTTTCGGATAGAATCGAGACGATTGGGTTCATTTGAAAAATGAAGTTGTATTTTCGAAAAACAATTTCTAAGATTTAAATTTCAAATAATTTGTATACAGACTTACTGCCAAAAGTTGCAAAAACCCAAAACGGTTTTATAGAAATTTATTATAATCGCCTTTGATACGAATAGCGATTGATGTTACGATATCGATAGTTCAGAATACGTTATCGTTCATTCAGAATGAGTCTATATGTATTTTTTGTTGTCGGATGGTTTTAGTGTTGTGAATGTCATGAATTTAGCTACATCAATAGTTGATACATTTTCTTATAGTTAAAGAACCTATAATAAAAGAAAATGATCAACGTTTGTTTGACTTGGTGAAACACATTTTAAAAAAGATAAACACACAATAAATTATAGTTAATTCTAAAATGCAATATGATTTTTATTGGATTGTTTTTATATGCATGCTAAACATGAGATTCCCTAGTCGGTTTTTATTCAATTTTATAACTTATAATGAGTGATTAGAAAATAGAAAATGGCTAATGTATATAAAAGTTGCAAACCTCTTTTATTTGTAATGAAAATTGACCAATGTTTCCCATACATTTTGCATTCAAGAAGTTTTCACGTTCATGCAATAGTTAAGAGTCCGACAGAGATATGACTTAAGACATATATTAGGAAAGGGGCCAAACTGAACAAGTAAATTCCGGCAACTGCCAATAAGCTTTAGCAAAAGAAAAGTGCATTGCATCCTAAAAATAGATATATAATTTCTGTGTTTTTCATTTCAGCTTTTTGAGCAACAATCGAATAACAACAATACAAAAAGGAACGTTTGTAGACTTACCAGACCTCTATACATTGTATGTATACAGTTAACCAGAATTTGTTTTTAGATGCAAATTTCAAGGTAAAGGATTGAACGTTATATATCAAAGGTGTTTGAAAAAAGATGTACATACTCCCCTTTACTTCATAAAATCGCGTGGTTTATTTCGGCTAGGTAAAAACTACGACTTCAAAATGTGTTTTCCGTCGACATCTCGACTTTCTTGTTGACTGTTACTCTGAATACACGCGGATAATAAAAAGACTCGCATAGAAGGTCAGTATCAGAAAGTGTTCATATTATATAAAACGACGTTTTTGTCTTAAGATGATTATTGCTAAATGTTACACATCAACACACTCATTCATCATAACGAACGATTTGGTATGTTTTTTTTTTGCTGTTAACTTCAGATGTAGTGAAAAATACATTTTAAACAATCATATGAAAAGTAATGTAATCATAACGATTAAAAAATAAAGAAAACAAATTATGAATTATCTTCATTTTAAGGCTATTTATCATGCTTATATTGCAATCACAAACGGATCATGAAACAACTAAGTTTTAAGTTTTCACGTTGACTGTTTGTAAAATGTTTAAGTAAACAAAAATAAAAATTTCGTGAAAAGAACTTTATTCCATAACATGGCATCTGAAATGTTAACTACATTTAGTTAATATGAAACTTTTGTAAAAAATTGAAAACAACATGTTTAATAATTTCATGCGTCCGAAGCGCTTTTCTGGATTTACCTTCATCATGAACGCTCAAAGCCAAACATTTGAAATCCGAGAGATGTATAAGTACCGAAACAGTTGAAGAGCTATATGACAAAAATACCTAAAACAAATATCCAAATTCATCTAAGGTCAACTTTGCCTGAGGGAGTTGAAACCTTAATTCCTTTATATTTCAAAATTTACAAACGGACAATTTTAGAAAGGTTTGTTATAAATCATGTCAGTACCGAAGTACTGACTACTGAGCTGATGATACCCTCGGGGACTGATAGTCCACCAGCAGAGGTATCGACCCAGTGATGTAAAAAATTGAAAACAACACATTTAATAATTTCATGCGTCCGAAGCGCTTTTCTGGATTTACCTTCACCAGGAACGCTCAAAGCCAAACATTTGAAATCCGAGAGATGTATAAGTTGTAAGAGTAGAAGTTTTGTTAATCTTTTTTAGAATAGATATCTTTCTAAAACAATCTTAAATTGACAAGAATGACTCTTTTGGAAATGTCATTAGCTTAGAATATCAGTAGGTACACATATTATAATTGATTTTATAATGTTTAGAAAATTCTTTATTTAGACGTACGTAATGTTTATACGGTATGGCCACATTATGAGTTTAATTCCCAGCTGTATAATTCCATATTTGGCTTTGGGCGTCACTGACGAAGGTTAATAATAATAAAAAAAAAAAACACGCTTGTAACGCAGGTGATTTTGTATATAGTGTTGTTTTCATCTTTTTTTTATATTGCATAATCAATTCTCTGATTCACAGATTCAAATATGACTTGATTTTTTCTTCTTTTCTTTGTTTTACTGGATAATGAACTAAACTGTGTGTTTTTAAAGTGTGAATGATGTTATTGTATGACATTGAATAGGACATACGGTGGCAGACAGACATCAGCGTATATATTCAAATGTTAAAGTAATCTCAATTATTTTATGTTTTCATTGTTTTCCTCGTTTAAAAGATTTTGGCTCTCATAGGTTGACGGATAAAAGGGTTGGATACTTGATAGTATATGCAAAGCATCAAATAGGCAACCAAACATTTGAAATCAACAATAGCATCATTAGGTGTTAACTAAAACAGTGAAGACCAATAGACAAACAATAGTACACAAAACACAACATAGAAAACTAAAGACCAAAGAACACGAACCACACCAAAAACTGGGGGTTATCAAATCCGTTTCTAAGTAGGAGATAGTGTAAAAACTGGAACAACTGACATTTAATCATTTTACAATGTTTATCAACCTGTAATTTACCAGTTCAACTGAAGAAAGAAATCAACTACATATGGATATAAACTTTATTTGGTCATAACCTGCAACAGAAAATATTATTGTCTTTGTGAACATTAATTTGAACTGCATATCTGTTAACTTTATTCATTTTGTTTGGGAAGTGCCCCCTTCCACTTGTTTACCAAACTCGTTTTACTTGATAACATTTTTTTTTCAAAGATCGTAAGGTGTCAGGCATAAATATTCATATACCTGAAATTATATTTCAACCCATTATAAGTCCTGTAAGTGTCTAGGAAAGAACTATTTCAGATTTTACTATCGGTCAAAACCATTTTTGTCGTTTCTCTGTCAAGAGCTATTTTACTGATCATGTGACCGCAGTAGGAAATATTTTTGTCGTTGTAATTATATACCTTAAATATCTAAAGTAGTATTGAAGAGTAAGAAATAAGTCATTGTGTTAATAATTTTATTAATGCTTCATTCTTTATAGCTGTAAAATAATAGGTTATAGGAATTATATTGGTAACCAGTTTACCGCTGGAATTTAATATAAGTACTCCCGGCGTCTGCTAGTAATATGCACTGCTAGAACTTGGAAACAAGTTTAGTTACGAAGTTTTAAGCTTCTATCTACAGTGGCGTAGCTAGGCCATTTTTAAGTGTACGCCCGAACCTTGGCGAGGGGCGTGAGTGCCACCAGCGGGTTTAGGTCAGAGGACTTCCTGGTAAGAGGTTCTCTGGGGGTGAAGCACCAGGAAGCTCTCTCGTTATTGAGAAAGAAATATCATTTCTGTCATAAAAAACTCATCAATAGTAACATACTTTAGAGTCTAATTTGTTAATTTATCAGTTATTGTGTTCATTTGGAATCTAATGGTCATAGGTTTCAGAGAAAAAAGATCAAAGCAGTCACTTTATAATATGTTTAAAGGGAGATGTGGGATTAAACACAAGCAATCGACAAAAATCTCAAAAAAACAAAGAGTTTCCATTTCAATGTTGTCGTTCTATTAATTATTTTAACCTCATCTTATTTTCTCCCATTTTTATGCACAAATTTTGTTTATGGACACAAGAACTGATTAGTGTTTATAGATGGTCAAGTGTAACATAAAAATGTGTAAGGCCTGTGTCTCGCCTAGGATTGCTGCTGTCAGTGTAAAAGCGGAATTTAAGAAAAAATCAAACTTTTTATTCCGATGCTTTTTATGAAATTAAACAATTAGCTGATATCCAAGTTTCATAACAATCTATGAAGGTATAAAATTTTAACATGTCACAAAAATTTAATCCAGTCTGTTAATTGCAAAAAACAAAAATAAAATAAGTCCGTCGGTCAGTAAAATACAGAAAAATGAAGAAAAAAATGTACTTTCAAAATTTTGCTTCAGACATTATCTCTGAATCATAAAAAAGCTTCTGCCAAATTGTCATAAAATTCGATGAAGGTTTGACAAAGTAATTGATGTTTAACAAACTTTAACCTAAGACTATCTTACTGTATCTACTTATTAACTGCAAAAAAGTCCTTTTATCAGTAAAATACGGAAAACATATATTTTTATTATGCTCTGGATACTATCTTTTGGTCATAAAAAAAACCTTCTGTCCAAATTTCATTACATTTGATTTCATGAAGGTTTGACAAAGTTATTAAATGCTTAAACAAACTTTAACCATGCACAGACCAAACCTAAATGTTGATGACGCCGACGGAATCTAAGATCGGTATGTGTCGCTTTCGCGACATAAAGGTCACAGGCTCGATATTCACACTTTGACAGAAAATGAACAAATGTATAAATAATATGATACCATTTGATTAAAAGTAAATTTCGTCACTTCTTTCTTTAATTACAAGTCATAGAGGAAAGAATTAAAAGGCTTTTAACCAGATCTTTTAATTTATTTAGATTAAAATATTTTTTCTCTAAAATTTATGTGTACGCCCGGGCGTTTTGACGTAAAAGTAGCTACGCGCCTGATCTATGAAGTTTAATAAAGGAAAAGTTAATAGATATAAGAAGATGTGGTATGAGTGCCAATGAGACAACTCTCCATCCAAGTCAAAATTTATAAATGTAAACCACTGTAGGTCAAAGTACGGTCTTCAACACGGAGCCTAGGCTCACACCGAACAGTAAGCTATAAAGGCCCCCAAAATTACTAGTGTAAAACCATTCAAACGGGAAAACCAACGGTCTAATCTATATAAAAACGAGAAACGAGAAAGACTATATACCATCCACATGAGAATTAATACACAGGCATTTTAATGTCCTTTTTATATTCTATTTCTAAATGTGCCAGTTTTCCTATCAGGCTCCTATTTTGTCCGACATTTTCGTGTCAATCCTGAGAGGGTTCTCATTGGCCCTCAGTGATCCCTGGCTAGATCCCTTATTTTCGATTGGATTTTGGGGATCTCCAAAGAGCATCTATAGGGCTCTGCTCAGTGAAATGGCGGTCAACTTGTTAGTTCAAGTCTACTAGTAAGCTTAACCAGCTTCAAGTTTATCATTACCAGACCAATTCCAAACAGAATAGCCAAGCAGGTTAATTTACTTTAATTTATTATGATAGGATGAAGTATTCTTATGGAAAATTAAATGTAGCGGCAGTTATCCCCCACCACACTGAGTGACTTAAATGTTCCGAAATTGATTACCAATTAAGGCGTCTGCATTTGTGTGTATATAAATGCAAAAAATTAAATATACGTTAGAACTTGTATTTTACAACTCAAAGTTCTATTGATTATAATAGCTGTATTGCCTGGCATCCATTCGTCTTCGGAGGTAGAAAATCCAAGATGCAGTATATTTCTGACGAGATCACAATGAGCCATAAGATTGTCAACAGACCCTTCCAAAATTACTCGGTCTGTGGCGGCTGTTTGTTACAATAATTAGAAAAATTGACATCGAAAATTTACATCCAGATAACTATATAAGAACTTAAAAAACATTATCACAATTTTTTTTTTTTTTTTTATATCTAAGGAATATTTTTAGTGTTATATTTTGGAACCTCTCTCTTATTTGGTCGTTACGATTCAATTGGGAAAACTCACCAGATTAATCATTCTAACCAAATTTAACAAGGTTTAAGGTAGAGTATAACAGCGCGATCAGTATCGGCTTTCGTAAGCGTTATTTCTCTTGATGTACGAGTTCTGAATTCTGTATTTTGAATTTATAAGAACGAATGTCCCTTCTTGACATAACATGCATATAAGTGTTGTATATCTTTGTCCAGCTATTCTTTAAACTGATTCTTAGTGCAAAGCTTTGTTTATATTCTTTGCGGGGGAAAATTACCATATATTCATATGATGAAGACATAATCTTTCAATCAGTTCAATTGGGGTCTGGAGCTGGCATGTCAGTAACTGCTAGTAGTCCTTGGTTAATTTATGTATCATTGTCATTTTGTTTAGTTTCTTTTGTTACCTATTCTGACATCGGACTCGGACTTCTTTTGAACTGAGTTTGACTGTGCGTATTGTTGTGTGTTTGTTTTTTCTACATTGGCTAGAGGTATATGGGGAGGGTTGAGATCTCAGAAAACATGTTTAACCCCGCTGCATTTTTGCGCCTGTCCCAAGTCAGGAGCCTCTGGCCTTTGTTAGTCTTGTATGATTTTTTAATTTTATTTTCTTGTGTATATTTCGAAGTTTAGTATAACGTCCGGGGATCCATTATCACTGAACTAGTATACATTTTTTAAGGGGTCAGCTGAAGCACGCCTCCGGGTGCGGGAGTTTCTCGCTGCATTGAGGACCCATTGGTGGCCTTCGGCTGTTGTCTGCTCTTTTGGTCGGGTTGTTGTCTTTTTGACACATTCCCCATTTCCATTCTCAATTTTACTCAATATAATTATAAACTTGAAGTATACATAAATAGATACACTGTAAATAGAGAATACATTAAAATCTTCCAGAATTAAAACAACATCCTAAAATAGCTATTTCAATGCGTACTATATGCGGGTTTATAACGTGAGGCACAAATTGTGTATTATCTACTGTCAATATAGAAACAAGTCGGGCCCTTCTCGTGTATAAATTTTGAGTTAGTCCTTAAATGGGTAATGAACTAAGAATATATTGATTGATTTGTCAACTTAACACAAAAGTCATTTAACTACATTGTTGTCCATACATGGTATACCGCTGTTCATAAAGTTCATTTGTCAAACATACATGATTTTATGGACTTCTGTAGATCTCAGAGTGTATAATTAACGCAATGAAAACCGATAAATTTCGTTACTCTTAATTATTTGCTCAAATTTCAAATTCAATTTCCTTAGTTTTATTTGAATAATTTGATGAGTTGTATAATTCGCAAATATACATAGAATATTAGAATATCAAAATCATTTGTAAAATTACCATATTTTGTTTCAGATATGTGACAGCGAATCAAATACAAACAATAGAGGATGGAGCATTTCAAAATCTATCAGCACTTTATACTAGACTGTATGTATACATTATAACAATATTTTTATCGGGACGCTTATAAAAATGTAACATATAGATCAAATCAGTGGCAGAATATTTTACTACTATCAATGATTACGAATTTCCAGAATTCTGCCTCTCAACAGTGTAACTCTTTTTGACCCTATTACTTTGACTTGACATGATATACATGTGCTAATACGTTTATTAAAAATGATGATGAGAAACGACATAGGAGGCCCATTAGATTTTAAACTTGATTCAAAGAAGGTAGTCAAAATTGAACTCATACTACTAATCTTGTTACATATATTTTGTACATTTCTTGAAGCTTAATAGGACAGAAGTCTACAAATTCATTACTAAGATTAAAGTTTACGACTAACTTAAAAAAGAACGAGAACGTCGAAAAAATGCAAACGCAATTTATAAGTCCAAAAAAGTATACAACACCATGTCCAAAAATAATAAACTGTTGACACAGAGATATGTCTTGCCGGTTGTCATAAAATTCTGATAAAGACAATCTGATGAACATCACTATTGCTTATAAATTTAAAGTCACTATAGCATGACTTAGGGAACAGGGCCTCAAAATAGTCGTCTTACTGATATGTACTGATAGAAATGCATCTTCGTAAAAAACAAAACATCATTGATGTATAACAAATAGTTCCTTTCAGACTGACTTAAGCAGAAAACTTAACATTAAACATTGCTTATTAACTAAAAATCACTGAACCATGCCCTATAGATCAGGGCCACAAAATAGTGGTTTTTGTTCAGAGAATAATTTCCACATCAATTTTTTTAAATAATTGACGAGAATCTACTTCCGGTTTATTCAAAGTTACTATTGGCGTCCAAGCATAGGTTTCTTCATTCTGATTCAATATATAAATGTTGCTTTATATTTTTGCCTGAAATAAGGGAGATAATTGTCAACTTCCGGTTTAAAAATGTCACTTCTGGCCTCACATGATAGCTTTAATTACTCTGATTTCAAAAAAAATATGGTTTCTATATACTTTTGCCTGTAATAAGGGAGATATTAGGTACTTTAGTGAAGGTCACAAATGATAGGTTTATGTATGTATATTTAAAGATATATAATTTCTATGTACTTTTCCATGAAAAAGTGCAACAATGGCAATTTCCGGTTTATTCAAGGTCACTTGCGATTGATATTTTTCAAGGTAATATGTCAACCAACAGTTTGCAAAAGACCCTATGGCTTTATCATGTACCAAGTTGAAGTATTTATATATTAAACTTAAATTTAATCATATCAGGGACAATAACTCCTATAAGATGTCATTGGATTGTTTCAGACCAAATGTATCATATATTAATCAAAATTAGGCAAACATTTTGCACTAGTTTTTTTTATATATATCTTAAATAGTGACAGAGGAGATAAAATAACAAGGAAACTGCAAAATTTAAAATATGACCTTGACCTTTGACCTTTGACTTAATTTCATTTAAATGAACCAAAGACCTCAAATCAATATACCTTAGGTCCCTATCATTTACCATTCATGCTATATATTTATATATCTCTTATGTCAAATACAGAAGGGGAAATAGCTCTCCTATGTAGTATTCAAGTCGATTCAGTTAAAATTGAACAAAACATTCTGAGCTTATAACGATCAATTTTGTAAAATAAATTTGTCGCATTCTTTTACGGTTATTGAGGAGATCTCCTAATAAATTAAAGAAAACAATGTTTGGGAAGATACTCTTCCAATAAAAGTCTTCGACTAAACAGGGTTAGAGAAAAAAGCGCAATAACTGTTCGAAATCATATGCAAAAAATTTAAGCGACATCTTGCGAAACCACAAAACAGGGCATGAAACAAATTTTGCGGAAGAAGAAAAAAATAATAATCAGAACAAGTACAATAGGTTCTTCCACAGAAAAGTGGAAAGACCTAATACGAAAAAAAAAAAAAAAAACTGGTAGTGACCTCAAAAGCTCTTGAATGATAATTGGACTCTATCACTAACAACCGTAGGATTGTGTTGACCATGGTTAGTAAACACGATGAAAATTGTATTCATGAATATCACAGTCGCGGGAAAGAGAAATGGATAGTAGCTACCAGAATTTGAACCTGTCCGTGGTAGTCTGTAGCGAAGATATTCCGTGACATTCATCAAAAACATGATGATGAAGACGATGTGGATTGGAGTTTCACGTCCAGTGTCGACAATTGCATGCATAAAAAAATAAAACTAACATGTTAGTTGGTTTACAAAGTGCAATCCAATCAAATACCAAAAAAAAAAACACGAAGCAGACATAAAATTGAGAATGGAAATGGGGAATGTGTCAAATGGACAACAACCCGACCAAAAAGCAGAAAACAGCCGAAGCCAACCAATGGGTCTTCAACACAGCAATCGGAGGCAGACTTCAGCTACAATTGTTATATCTGTTGTATGAAAATAGTTGATCAATGTTTAAGTAAATAACGAAAGAAATTTGAATGAAAATTCGCTCATGTGTAGATTTCATTTGCTACAATGAATTGACAACGACCTAAAATATACACTGTAGATTAGGGAATTGAAACAAACATTTCATTCGAATGTATAGGTTGTATTGATATGTTAAGAAAACAATATGATAAAAACCAAATCTTTTGGGTTTCTTTTATAATTTGTGTTCAAATGAAGACAGGAAGCAAATTGATTTGAAAAACAAATTTGGTTGTCATAAATATTGCATCTCAGTCTGTTCAAGAACATAGCAGTTGCATAAAATTATCCTCGTTATTGTTTCTTTCAGATATTTGCACACCAATCAAATAGCTACACTACAGAAAGGATTATTTCAAGGCCTATCAGGGCTTGAAGAACTGTATGTTTACATTTATACAATAGGTCATTCTGGTGTAGAAAAACCTAAGAATATAATCAAGTAGTTGGCAGTGCATATTTTATAATAAAACATGTCCATAAAGGTTTAAAATATAAAATCCAGTCAAATATACAAGGCTACGAACTTACATCAGAATCATAACGTGGCACTCAAGTGAACAAATTTGGGTTGCCATATTAACCATATCAATAACGTTGTAATAAAGCATTAAAAAAAAAAAAAACGAAAATTCAAAACCATTTTTGCTTGAAGGCAAAAATCTTTACTGATACCATTTTGTTTTACTGATATTAAATGTTCTGAAAATATTGCGTATCAATAATATGTGATGTAAGCACAGGAATGTCAACTTCTGTTCTGGTAATTCTTTCAGGGACACAAATTCCACCAGCAGTGGTATCAAACGATTAATTAAAAACTCATCAAACATGAAAATTGCCAGACGAACGTTAAATTTACATAAGCCTAGAATCAAAACAGTTTGAAAGCAAAAATAATCATAAAATGAAATAGCAATGAAAACTCCGATGTATAGTTTATCATATCTGCCTTATCCTTTCTATGCGTTGGAAGTTGCATTTCTGTAAATATTAACAATACAATTTCTCATAGGAACTCCCTTTGCGGCGAACACTGTGCCACTTTTACTATGAAGTTTCGTAAACAATTATATCCTAGAATGGAAAGTTGAATTGCACTAATATTTTATTCAAAGGTCAAAACATAGGGCTGTGCGGCATAGTTTCAACATTTTTATGCCCTGAACTTCTATAAGTTTAAACTTATACTAACATTCTGTACTACCCCTACCTTCACTTTGAGTCTTTCTTATAATTCAATTTTTGCGGCTACCATGTGTTTTTATACTGGAAACATTTCCAAGTTATGTCTCAATGAGATGAAACATAGAGATCAAATATTGGAACCAGTGCATAAACAAAACAAAATATCAGTGAATATTATATATCTCCCAAAAAAGAGGCGTTGTTTGTGAAACAGCTGTATTTACAAAGTGCAACCTATACTAATATTTATTCAAATAGAAAACATTTGAAAACTACTTTTTCTCATACCAATACTTGTTTATCAGAATTATAGCCTTAAAGAAATCACTGCATATTCTCTAACTTTTCTTTGACAGTACATTTTACACCTTAACCCTATTTCAATTTTTAAAGAATTAGAAAACAAGACTTTAATTATCGTCAGCTTATCCTATGTGAATGTTTTCTGACATGAAAATGTCTAAAACCTGTTTTAAACTATTCTGATAACAAATTGAAAGCATTCCAGAATACTATAAATGTAAAGTTTAGTAGTTAATAATTCCAACATTCACGATTATACAAAGTATTCAATCCTGCCTCTATCTCCGGTCCTCATCTTACTGTATGCCTATTTGTGAATAAAAATTCAAAATTTCTGCCTCAAATGGTCAGTCTAGAAATCTTGTAAAACAGCTATATTTCTTTATTTATATCTATGCATTGAACTTTCATCTTATATATGTGTGTTTGTGTGCTGTCTTTTTTTTTATTTTATCAGTTGATTGTCAACTTTTAATATTTTTTAATTTGTTTCAAAAATACTGGGAAACAATGGTTATTTTGATTTAGTAGAAAATAAATATAACACTGTTTAAAAACAATTTTTCATATGAATGTTATTGAAAAAACAAGGTTTTGTTTTTCAAATTAAAAATCATGTGTTTTTAGAGTGTTGAAAAGTGAGGCTTTTGAGAGAATCGAATTTCACCATTAACTTCCTTATGTTAGTGAAGATAGGGATTTTATCAAACTGTACATGACATCATTTTATTTTTCATAGTTGCTTGTTCCTCAATGAAAATAATGAAGTTGTTGATGTTTTACAGCAAGGGCTAGTTAGATACCGATTTCTTGACAAGATGTTTGTTAGATGTGTATGTAAACGAAAAAATATCAAGATTTTGAAATTCATAACGACATGTACATATTTCGATGACAACAGTCATTGTATCTTAACATTTATTTTGCTGTCCATAAACCTGTTATCTTATATAAATTATGTGCATTATAAGATATATGCAAGGGAAATATTCTAGTGTGTCATCTTTTATATCACGTTTGTATTTTCTGATAAGGTTGACATTCTGGTTCCAACTAAATTACTTGATGATTTCAAATATCAATGTATCCTTTATCATGTGATGAAATTTGGGTTAATCTGATGCATGATTTTTTTAGTTATTTATGTCTTATTTCATGTAATACATGGCAATTTTATAGTTCAATGGGGAATTCTGGATGTCTTGTTCAGTGACTTTCGGAATGTTGTTTAAATTCAACCAATTACAGTCGGTATTCTACTTCGTCAAAATTATCTCCCCATTACGCCACCTTATTTTTATAATCGAAAAAATCGAAGCTATTGTAGTGATGACGCGCTGTCAGTTTATGTCTTGGAAACTGATAAATTTATCTACAAAGCATCCTTTCGATTATTATGTGCTAGTTATATTTTAAAAGACAAATGTCTGTACTAGCTTTATATTGAGCAGCATTTGATGTACTTTTATGCATTTGGTCAATTTATAGGTATTGTCTCGGTTGTCAGGGAAAATTTTGAATAGCGGTATACTACTGTTGCCTTTATTTTTTTTTTTTCAGATATTTGTCCGGAAACCTTTTGACAATTGTCAATAATGCCTCTTTTGAAAACCTCACTAGCTTAAGATTTCTGTAAGTACAAATATTAAATAAGATGTGCAATGATTTGATAATTCATATAGTAATTCATATCTGACATCCTAAATGTACATATTAATGTGTACATTAGAAGTCTAATTCACGACTGCATGACCCGATTTCTCTTAGGAAGAGGAACATCTTGGATACCCTTACTGTTTAAGCTACTTCACTTCCAACATAAAATGAAGTTCATTTTGTAGCTTGTGAGGTTTTTGAAATTAAGAATGACAAGCAATAACTCCAACAGTTTTTTCTGTGATGTACGGTAATGTAATTTTTATATTTCTTTTAGTCATTTTAAATTCTGATATTAATGAATTGTGCGTTTTTATTGGCACATTTTTTGTAAGTTAGATAGTGTGATATATACAATTTAGGACATATTGTTTACGCAACACTACACGCTTTCAGAAATTCCAAACAGATAAAAATGTAAGCAACGAAAAGCGAAACCAAGGGTGACACATTTAAGTTCATTTTAATTAATTATTTTAACGTATTTATTTTTATATTTGTTTTTCGAATTTCTAGATAAAATACAAATTAAGTAAATTCAATGCAAGGGTACATTACATTTGATCAATACTTTAGAAATCGCTTGCGTTCAAATCGCACCTCTAGACCCATCTGCAAAAGGAACGCCCAAAACTAAAAGCAAAAAAAAAAAAAAAAACCCAGATAGCTGAATGGACAAATACCGAGTTAAGTCATCAGTTTTGTTTTTCGTTTATTATTTTGTATATAAACTAGACTGATAGGTTTTTCTCATTTAAACTGTTTTACATTTGTCATGTCGGGGCCTTTTACAGCTGACTATGCGTTATGAGATTTGTTCATTGTTGAAGGCCGTACGATGACCTGTAGTTGCACATAATGTGGTAGGGTCAACTTTTTGGAATTTTGAGTCCTCAATACTGTTCAACTTTGTACATGTTTGCCTATTACTATTTTTATCTGAGCGTCACTTATGAGTCTTATGTCGTCTGGCATTTTAAATTAAAGCCTGGTTCCTTTGATAAGTAATTAAACAAGTTTGAAGGTGCCAAATCTCTCCTAATCTGGATCAGTGGTGTAGCAGTACAACATAAGAACAAACTATAAACATCATTTGAAAAAAACCTTAACTAATCAGATGGATACACATAGAAATACATCTAACAAAAACACAGAGTGGACGTGGAAGGGTACTTCTTCATCCCAACAACAATAAGTACAGATTTTAGAGTACTTGCAGTTACTGACATCTTGTTCAAAGCCAGTAACAACTAATAAAAATATTCATGCATCTAAGACTAAAATATGAATTAGTTCACATCCAAAATACAATAGATTGAGTGTTAAGACATCATTAAAAGTGAGAGAAGAACATAACCTGGTGAAATGTCAAGATACAGGTAACGACTGATTGTAGATAAATGTGCATATATCTATGTACAAATAATATTTACTTTGATTTGACTGTTTCAGAAGATTGAACGACAATCGAGTAACTACAATACAGCAAGGATCATTTCAAGACCTATCATGGCTTTTCCAGCTGTATGTATACAATGTGTTTCAATATCTTATCAAGAGGTACTAGAAAAAACAAAAACAAGAGTTAATTTAACCCTTGCAGAACCAATTATTTCTTAATATATTTATTGGCAATACAACAATAAAAAGATGTGGTATGATTGCCAATAATACAACTCTGCAACAGGTAACTAATGACGTAGATGTTTTCAACTTTATTAAAAGTCTTGTAAGTTTTTTTTTAGCAACACCTTTACCACATAGCAAGCTATAAAAATTCCTGAAATGAAAAATGTAAACAAAACCAAACGAATAACTTGCTACCTTGTTTATAAACAAAACAATAAACCCGAAAAATGTACAGCAACACACGAGAACCACTGCATTCAGGCTCCTGACTTCAAACAGTTCATTCAGAATGTGTCTAAATAAATCATTTTAGTGGAATCCCAACTCTCCCCTTACCTTGGAGAGTGGTGCAACAGTACAACATAAGAAATAACTAAGAGAAAAAAATTAAGTAAAAGACAATTATGAAATACAGCAATAGATGAATACCACTCAAGCACAGGCCCCTGATGTGGGACAGGCACATGTGGACATGGCAAGGTTAAGCATGTTTGCGGGTGACCAACCCTCCCCTAACGTTGAACAACACGACATAAGAACAAACTATAAAAAACAGTTGAAAAGTGGTTAACTCATCAGATCGACACAAAGAACAATAACAACTAACGAAAACACGAAGAACAAAGTAGAAATCTGAGAGTACTCGCAGTGACTGAAGTGAAGTTCAAAGCCATTAAAAATTATTATCAATTAGTAGACATCTAGCATCCAATGTATTTAGTGTACATTTACAGTAATAGAAAAAATGACCGTGTGCAATGTCGAATTATAAGTATCGACAGAAGGTCATTTTTTCCTATTACTGTAAATTTACACTAAATACATTGGATACTTAATGTCCTAAGGTGCGTTTTAATTCATTGAAAAATAAAATCATTATTTATACTAATAAAACAATATTCAAAGTTCTAATTACAGAGTTGTATAATGTTTTTAATCTTTTCTTTTTTTTTTTTTGCCATGGCGTTGTCAGTTTATTTTTTTAGTTTGAAAGCCCATTTATTATTTCGATTCTTTTTTTAAATATCAGTTCATTTGAAGGTATTTGCTACCTAACAACTGACATATAATGATGAAAATCATCAGAGCTATTTGTTTATTTACAATGAATTAAAGTCATGGCACTAACAATTCAAATTTTAATACGGTATGAAACAATATAATTGTTCATATCTTGATTCTTATTTTTATTGAAAGGGCATTTTTATTAATGAATGATTTTTCATTTGCTAGATAGTGTTATATTGGCAATTTGGGATATACACTTGTTGTATAAAGCTTGTTTATTGTGTACGCATATATTCCCGGCCTTTAAAAAGTTAAAAACAAACACCAAGTTCATTAACATTGGAATTTAGTACAATATATATGATATGAACATAGAATAAACTTATACCACACACAACGACAAATAAAAGAGATAAACAAATCATTATGAAAAATCCGTGGCGATCGTATACCTGGCACATTTCCAAAACAATAGATGAACTAGTTCTAAACTCCAGTGAAAACTATACAACAACGGTATGTCATATACAATACATTGATGCATTTTTGTTATTTAGAGAATTGAGTGCTACTGACAGATTTTTGATGTTTTAAGTTACAAATGTAAATATGTACACATCTTTTTTTGGTATACAGAAAATTACCACAATTATCATATATGCATACTGGACACAGTAATGTTACATGCGTACAATGACAAAATGAATTCACTCTTTTTAAATATTTGTAGTATGTAAAAATAACTCATTATTGTCAAAACTATACTCAAACCTCATACCATTGATTGGCATTAAAAGATGTTGTTAATTGTGGTTATTAACCTACAATTTACGATCGCTAAATTGTACAATCAGGGACACTAGAAATTAGACAGATAACTCTAACTACTGAGAAATTACAAGAAAACTCAACCAGAGTTTACGTCAACATTTCTGTGTTAGGATTAGGAAATGTCTTAGAATTGTAATAGTCTCATTCTTATATCAGATTAAAAAAATCTCCTAAGATATGTCATAAAACGTGTCCTAAAGTAAGTATACATGTAGCTATAGTGTTGCCTTGCTTCTATTCTACGAACCTTATAACAAGGAATAAGATCATTATCTGAAAAAATCTTTACGGGGCAGCATTGATTTCAATGGGTCCTAACCTTAAACACCTAAAACAGAGCAGAATTTACACACACACACAGTCACAACTATACTCAACAAGTACTACTCAACTAAAAAGAAAACTCTTATCCTTTTCCCTGGGTTAAATAAGGCATCTTCGAGTTTCAAGTTTACAATTACTGTTTATGTACTAAAATAGTTCCTGTTGAGAGAACACTACAAATCATTCTGAAATACTGACCACAGTTTAATAGCAAAAATATAATTTTATTTGCAGATGGCTGGCGAACAATCAAATAACTACAATAGAACAAGGAACTTTTGACAAGCTGACAGTGCTTTACTACCTGTATGTTAACATTGTTTCAGTATCTTATTCAATGTGAAAGAAATCATGACATTTAGTCAATATTTACTTTAACATAATAACGACTATCTTGGGTTTTCTTATTTAACAATGTTACCTTGGATGACCGAGTTCATTAGGTGATTGTTCGTTCCCTATTGATATTCTTTTTCTTTTTTGGACGGTGATGTTCCTTTTATATCATGTTCCATTGTTTCTATAATATATTCTTTTGCTTTGCCCGTGTCTGTAGTCACGTCAAATATTTCAATGAATGTTATCCATATATCACTGGTCACTGGTCGATGATAAAGTCACGGATTTCGTAACCGCATACAGCTGGAAATTTTGTCTAAATAAATGTTTGGTTTTGAAGTTTGGCTGTACCTGTAGAAAACTCATGACAAACAGGATGTCACAACACATTTTGTTGTGATGGTGCTAAGAAAATCGCACGTAACTTTAGATACAATTTTGTAAACTTTTCGGTCTTTTGTTATGTTAGAATGTACTTATTATATACAGTCATCAATATGATACGGTAATAACATTTTGAATATTGCTTGTATATACATGTATATATAAAATAATGACCCTTTTCTTATTTGTTTGATTAATAAAAAAAATAATAGTTCAAATAGGGACGAAAATGGAAATTCTTTCTTTTGAAATAATTAAAACTAATAGAAACAACATTAATATTGTATTAAAATAATCTCCTTCGTTCAAGTGACTGAAATCTTTTTTTTAAGAAAAGTAATAATACTCACTGACACACAATCATCCTGCAGTACTTTTTGAAAAGAAAAAATTGCAACGTCTAAAGTACAAAGTGAACTATGATTCAATCTATGATTCGTCCTCAGTCTAAGTTATAGATTGATCATTTTTTAAGTTCCATCGGTGCAATCATTGGTAGAAAATATGCAGACAGTTCCTTTTATAACGCATTATTAAAAGCACACGTTAGAGTAAATGGGTTTGGTAATTCATCTAACTGTAAGAATTTAACTCTGAATGCCAGCATGTTACGTTACGACTCGCTGTAAGTATTTTGAACGAATACTGATATTTAAGGGTTGTTCCTTCGTTATATGTGTAAGCTTTTAATTTGATTTAGCCGTTTTATAAAGGACTCTCCGTTTTGAATATCCCTTGGATTTCGGTATTTTTGAAATTTTACTTTTTTCACATTTTTGTTTCAGAGATTTGGGAGGAAACAATTTGACATTGATCAAGAATTCCACATTTAAATATAACATTAACTTGAACACTTTGTAAGTATACATTCAATATCGAATTAATAATTACCATATCATCTGTAATTTTTTGCGTGCATAAACATTGTAAAAGTCACGAAAGTGCTTTTATATCCGTATCATTGAAGCGTTTTCATATACGTATAAGTAATTAAGAATATATTTCTAAAATATATACTATATATTTTCATATTTACACCTATGCGTAGGAAATATTTTATTTTAATTTTTATTTATTCCAGTATTTTCTTTTTTGACCGGCCCCGATTTGGTGATGTTACATCTTACAGAGTCTATTTACATTATTTTATCAAAGAATTCCGCTCAATTCGATGTTAGGGGCCGTCTTGGAATTACAGTGAGGTGAAAGTTTGTTGCTCCATGTTAAAGACCCCACTGTGACTTTGATATCAGGAACAGCAATAAATTTTATAATTTTATTTATTGTCATTAAACATTTATAGAAGAGCTGTTTCTTTGCTTTTGTGTGTTTACATGTATATGCATATATTAGGTTAAATCATATGATTTAGACTTTGTCATACCATTTATTCAGATATTTGTCCAGAAACATTTTGACAATAATCAATAATGGATCTTTCGAAAACCTCACTAGCAATAGATATCTTTAAGTACAAATATAAATGTCGATGAGCAATGATTTTATAATTTATATCGTTTTTTATATCTGTCGTACTAAATGTGTATGTGTATGTGTAAATTAGAAGTCTAAATGACGACTACATGACCCGATTTCTTTTGGGAAGAGAAACAACTTGGATACCCTTACTGTATATCCTATACTGGTAAATTTATAATTGTCAAAGAGACAACTCTCCACAAAAGACCAAATGACACCGAAATTAACATTTATAGGTCACAGCAAGGCCTTCAACATCGAGTAAAACTCATATCACAAAGTCAGCTATAATAGGCCCCCCAATAGGCAACAAACAGCAACCACCGAATTAAAGGCTCCTGACTTTGGACAGGCACATACAGAATGTGGCGGGGTTAAACTAGTTTGTAGGCGCGCTAACCCTTCCCTAACTTGGGACAGTGGTGTAAAATCACAACATAAGAACAAACTATAAAAATCAGTTGAAAAGAGCTTAACTCATCAGATCGATACAACATTTTTTACAAAGCAGAAAAACATCTAACAAAAACACAGATTGGACGTGGCAGGGTACAAATATATCCCCATAACAAAATACACGAAGTACAGATCTGAAAGTACTTGTACTTACTGACTGTTAGTTCAAAGCCAATAACAACTTATAAAAAATCATACCTCTAAGACTAAAATATTAGTCATAAACATCCAACATTCAATATATATATAGTGTAAAGACGTCTATAACAGTTAGAGAAAAACATAACTTACGTCATTTTCAACATATAATGAGATTTATTTTGTAGCTTGTGAGTTTTTTGTAATTAAGAATGGCAAGCTATAACTTCAACAGCTTTTTTGTGATTCGATGTATGATAATGTTATTTCGATATTTCTTTTAGTCGTTTTTAATTTCTGATATTAGTGGATTGAGCGTTTTTATTGGCTGAATTTTGACTGGTTAGATAGTGTGATATTTACAATTTGGGATATATTGTGTACGCAACACTAGACGTTTACGCTCTAAGAAATTCCAAACAGCTCAAAATCTAAGCAGCGAAAATGGAAACCAAGGGTGACAAATTTAATCACCAAAATTTCCAATTCATTTCTTTTATTCGAATTAGGTTTTTAAACGTAATTTTTTGTATAATTATGTGTATTTACAATTTCTCGATCAAATGCAAATTAAGGAGATTTGATACAAGGGCAACATAATTAAATCAACACTGTAAAAACCTCCGAATTGCAGCTCTAGACCCAGCTGCAAAAGTCGTCAAAAGCCCCAAAAAACTAGATACCTAAAGGCACAAAAACCTAATTATACGACCAAAAGAAACATAATAGCACATAGACTGGGAAAGAATCAGCACCTAGAGTTTATAACTGGAGCCCATTTTGTATTGTGAGGTATAGACATATTATTATTTGTCTGTTTCAGAATTTTAAGCAACAATCGAATAACTTCAATACAGCAAGGATCATTCCAAGGCCTATCAGCACTTCGCGTGCTGTATGTATATAATGTGTTTCAATAATTAATTTAGAAGTAATAGAAAACAAATAAAGAGTCAATTTGACCCTTGCTGACCCAATTAAATATTGGTATAGTAATTAGCAATACAACAATAAAAAGATGTCGTATGATTGCCAATAAGACAACTCTGCAACATATACCGAATGAAGTATATGTTATCAACTCTAGGTACTTGTTCGTCATTTTACAATGAGCAAAACCCATACAGCCTAGCAAGCTATAAAAGGACATGAAATGACAAAAAATAAAGGTTAATCAAACTCAAACGAAATAACGAATTGACTGACTAATGTGCAAAATAGTGAACCACAATATATTCAGTAACAAACGAGAACCACTCAATAATAGGCTCCTGACTTCGAACAGTTCATAAAGAATGTGTCGGGGTAAATCAGGTTAGCGGGTGACCAACAGTTCCCTTACTTTGGAGTGTTGTGCAACAGCACAACTTAAGAACGAACTGAAAAAAAAAAAAAAAAAAAAACAATTATGATAAAGATTTATAAACACTACCACTTAATCACAGGCCGCTGACTTGGGACAGGCATATGTGGATATGTCAGGATTAAGCATGTTTACGGATAACCAACCCTTTCCCCTAACGTTGACAGTGGTGTAAAAGCTAACAGCAGTTGAAACAAAAGGCTGAACTTATCAGATCGACTCGAAGAACCATAACAACTGATGAACACAATGAAAAATATGTACTCGTAGTGATTGAACACTAGTTCAAAGCCAATAAAAAATGAATATCAACCAGTAAACATCAAACATCCAATGTATTTAGTGTAAATTTACAGTCATAGAAAAACCTTGTGCAATGTCAAACTATTAGTATCGACAGAATGAAGGACCGTGAACGTCCATATGTGTGATTTAATTCATTGAAAACAAAATCATCATTTAAATTGATAAAAACAATATTCAATGATTTAATTACACAGTTGTATACTGTTTGTCTTTTAGTCTTTTTCGTATTTTGTTTCTTGCCATGGCGTTGGTAGTTTATTCTTGAGTTTGAAAGTCCATTTGGTATATTCCGCCTCTTTTTTTTTTTTAAATTGTTAAACTTCTAATATCAGTTTAAATAAGGGATCGATTAGTTAACACGGATCGTATGTACATTAACGAGTTCGATTAACACACACACAGTGAATATAAAAAAAAAGATATCAGGCTAATGTTTTCGAACGACAGACGATTGATAGAATGTTCACTCAAAGTTGCAAGTCCGAACAAAACGTTTTTGTGCCAATTTTTAAAATTGTCTTCAACACCCAGTCTACCATAAAACCATGCAATCCACAAGGGGGGGAATCAGATTTGATTGAAAATGTGTGTTCTTTTAAAAAATAACATGATGAAAGAAGTCTATAAAACAAATATTTCATCTGGTTCCCATGCCTTTCAGTTAGGAGATACTGTAATGTACCAGGAATCAGTTTCCCTATGTTGAAGGCAATATTTTTCTATGAAAATGACCAATTACAACACCCTGAAACTGATGAATTCAGAAAACACCGAGATAAAGTATGATGATTAATTGACTAATCAAGTGTTGAAGCGTTAGTAACTCATCAGTACTTGAATTTGCAAGAAACAGTTTATGGATTATTCCAAGGGAGAAAATCTAGTAAAAAAGTATTTTCAGAAAATCAAAAAAATAGATATAGGAAGATGTGGTGTGAGTGCCAATGAGACAACTCTCCATCCAAATAACAATTTATAAAAGTAAACCATTATAGGTCAATGTACGGCCTTCAACACGGAGCCTTGGCTCACACCGAACAACAAGCTATAACATGTATAAAGGGCCCCAAAATTACTAGTGTAAAACCATTCAAACGGGAAAACCAACGGTCTAGTCTATATAAAAAACGAGAAACGAGAAACACGTATAAATTACGTAAAAACAAACGACAACTACTGTACATCAGATTCCTGTACATAAAAGTACACATTTTAAAAACTATCCAGCCTTTGATCCATTTAAAATATAATGATAAATCCCTATGATTTATTAATTGGAATACTTAATTATGCATTTTAGCTAGTAAACTTGCTAGGGTCTCATTGTAGTACATTCTAGAATTATACTCGAAAAATGCCTAAATTTACATTTTCTTTCAATAAACATGATAAATCAATGAATTTAGAATAGTATGATGTAGATAGTTTTGTTAATGCAACTGTTTCTTTTCAAAAGCACTATAATATTTAACAAAATAAGTCAAAGTAACAATGACCATAGTTCAATTACAATTTATGATGCCATATTAAAATATTAAAATTCTATGGTACAAAGGGAGATAATACTGTAAAATACATTTTTAAAATAGTTAAAATTACATTTTTTAAACTTACCAGTTCTCTGTCCATTAAAACTATAAACATATCTCTATTTTGATAATGTTAGTGACAGAGTGAAAAACGCATTTTAGCATATACGATTGGTTGGCTTTTGTTTTGGTACTTTCTAGAATTAATCTTGAATAATGTCCAAATTTACAATAATTTCTCTTACAGAATCAATGAATTTTGAATATCAATCTGTAGATAATTTTGGAAATGTATATATAAATTTTACCTTTAAAGCATTATTATACTTAACAATGTCTGTTAAACTAAAATGAAGATAATACAATTGATTTTCTATTGTACAAAATGAGATAATTCAGTAAAAATGCATTTTTTAATTTTAAAAAGTATCTATTTTTCTTCAAATTAAGCATTTCGATGTTGATACACAATAAGTGTTTCGATATTTCCTTTCTTTTCATACAGTAAAATATAAAACAAAGCATACCAAGGTGTAATAATATCAGATTATTACATGACATTTTTCATATCAGATGTATTATCAGCCCAAGGTTCAATATCAGCCCAAGAGCCGAAGGCTCGAGGGCTAATATTGACCGAGGGCTAATAATACATCTGATATGAAAAATGACATGTTATGATCTTTTTATCATATGCTTCAACAATGGAGAAAAATAACAGTTGATTAATATATTGATACTTTTAAGTGGTTCTCATGTAGAAGTTTAAAAAGTGAAAAGTTTACGGAGGTCGGACGCCAAATGTAATACATCCGATATGAAATCTTTTTTATCTATGCTTCAACAGAGGAGAAAAACAACAGTATAATATATGTCCATATTGACGATAAAAAAAATCTACTTAACATAATGAACACTGTTTGGAAAAGTCAACATATGTGAAGTAACTTCTAAATTATGCTGGAAACTTTGAAAAATGCATTAATTGTATCATTTTTTTCTTTGCATTTTACATAATATATTTTCCTGTTTCCTAATAATTGTTTTGTATCCTACTTTGTAATGTTTTTCACTGAAAACGTACCATTGAGGTGTAATTTCCGGAATTTGCCGAGTAACGCCGGAATGCCATGCGATAACGATACGGAAAGGCATGTGATAATAGTTGGAAGCATGTGATAAGTTTTCATATCAGCCCGCTAAACACCATTTCGGAAAATATGGAATTCACGTAAATTAAATGCTATTATCATACTGTAAAAATTATAAGTTATTTACTCTAAGTATATGATAGGAGAATGTTTAGACCAAAAAGACTGATTGTGATATTTCTCTATGATTCTGTTGAAAAAATGTCAAAATCTGCAATTTCTGAAAAAAAAACAAAAAAACATTTGAAATACCAATCTGTATATCCATGTAGTTTGAATGAGTATTTTTTCAAAAAGACCATTAATCTAAAAGGTATAGATACAGTCACCATAACATTGATTTTTATATAACCAAGATGATAATACAAAGAAATCTAATTACAAAAACAAGCTTCTAAAATAATTTGTGCTGTCATATTTTTACTATGTAGGCGTTAACTCGTCAAAATAAACTCATCTCATGTATTTAAAAGTTTTTTTTAAATTTCTATCTATAGATTGTAGTTTTCAAGATACTAGGCAAAAATGCAAAAAATTGTTAATTAAATTAAGTATTTATTTTCATTTGACGTATTTTACTGATAAATGGACTTAGTTCTTTTTACAGTTAACAAGTAGTTACAATCTGCGGTTAAGATTTGTTACACATCAATTAGAGATAATGTCTGAAGCAAACTTTTGAAAACATTTTTTTCTTTTTCATTTCAGAATTTTTCTGAAAGATGGACTTACATTTACAAACAATCTGGGATTGAATTTTTTTGACTTGATAAATTTGTAAGCCTTCATTATTTGTTATGAAACTTGGACAGACATCTTCAAGTCCAAGAAATAGCATCTAAAATAATTTGATTTTTTAAATTCTGTATTTACTGATAAATGGACTCACTTTTTAGCTCACCTGGCCAAAAAGGGCAGAGTGAGCTTTTCTCATCACTTGGCGTCCATCGTCGTCTGTCGTCGTCGTCCGTTAACTTTTACAAAAATCTTCTCCTCTGAAACTACAAAGCCAAATAAAACCAAACTTGGCCTAAATCATCCTTAGGATATATAGTTTAAAAAATAAATCCAATGACCCCGCTAATCAACCAAGATGGCCGCCATGGCTTAAAATAGAACATGGGGGTAAAATGCAGTTTTTGGCTTATATCTCTGAAACTAAAGCATTTAAAGCAAATCTGACATGGGAATTTACATGTTCATCAGGTCAAAATTTATCTGCCCTAAAATTTTCAGACGAATCAGGGAGCCCGTTGTTGGGTTGCTGCCTCTGAATTAGTAATTTTAAGGAAATTTTGGTTATTATCTTGAATATTATAATAGATAGAGATAAAATGTAAAAATGCAAAAATGTTCAGCAAAGTAAGCTCTACAAATAAGTCAACATGATCAAAATTGTCAATTGACCCCTTCAGGAGTTTTTGCCCCTTAAAGTAAATTTTTCACAATTTTTCGTAATTTTTTGTAATCTTTTACAAAAATCTTCTCCACTTAATCTACTGGGCCAAATATAATTAAACTAAGCCATAATTTTCAATAGGGTATCTTGATTGAAAAATTTATCCGATGACTCTGTCATCCAACCAACCAACATGGCCGCCATGGTTAAAAACAGAACATAGGGGTTTACTATAGAAGTCTATAGGAAATTTGTAAAAAACAATTTCAAATGGTCACAACTTGAAAACTAATTCAAATAAATATAAGGGGTCTTCAGTAACTATTGTAAGACTACAATGAGATGACCTGCTTTAAATTTAACTACTGGGCCGAATTAAACCAAACTTGGCCTCAATCATTATTAGGGTATCTAATACTATTTATTATGATTTTAATCTTATTTTACATGATTTCCAAAACCACAGTAGATACCGGTGAGCGACACAGGCTCTTGAGAGCCTCTAGTTAGGTCAACACTACACTTTAACACTGACAGCAGCAATCACAGGCGAGACACAGCGTTCCGAGGAACCCCTTACGAATATTGTATTGTAAAGTATTTATCTATTGCAGTTTAAAATAATAGGCACAAATAATGTCATTTAAGGGCAAAAACTTCAACATGAGCTCCTCTGACAGTTTTGACGTAAATAAATGGTAGGGAGATCTCAACATTTTGAAAATTCCTGCCCCTGTCAGATTTTCTCTATCTATATCAGTTTTCTAGATAATAGACAAAACTTGCATTTTATCCTGTAAGTTCTGTTTCCGTTTCGGCCATGTTGGTTGGAAAAAAGGGGGTGGTCATCGCACACAATTTCTAAAACTCGATAGCCCAATGGTGATTGTGGCCAAGTTTTATTAAATTAAGCTCAATAGATTTAGAGGAAAAGACTTTTTTTTGTAAAAGTTAACAGACGACCACAACGGACGACTGACACCAATTGATGGGAAAAGCTCACATTGGCCCTTTGTTCTTAAATTGTTCTTTGAAAATAGTTGGGCAGTCTGTTCCATTAGCTGAAATGCTGGTATTTACAAAAATAATTATTAACTAGACATGATTCTTAGACTGTCAAAATGTAGTCAAACTTAGAATGCCAGACTTGAATGTACAGTTCCTGCTGGATCCTTTTACGGAATACTCAAGAAAATCATATTACTACCAAATTATGATGCACCAGATGCATGTCAAACATGTCATAATACATCACAAATATTTCTGTTATATAAACACATAAATTAGACAGAATAAGAAGCAAAATTTTTTCGTTATAATGTCCTCAACTGATCTTGAGTTCAATATATTCAATATCTGACAGTGGTACTTCATTGAATTCTGAACAATGTACTACATCTGCTTCATCAATTGCTTCCAATTTATTAGACTTGTCCACCAATTAATTTATCTTCCTTAAGGTAAAGTTTTCAAATAAGCTTCTGATCTAATTTGATGATAACCATTCTTTGGGGGAAACATTTTATATGGAGTTGTTTTTCAAGGCGATCGCAAATGCCTTCATAACAAGGTCTTTTTCAAGTTATTTTCTTCTTGCTCAAAAAAGCATACAATATAACAATAAAAAGATGTGGATTATAATAAATTTTTTTTTCAATTTTAGGGAAATTTTACAACTTTCTTGGGTTCTTTCAAAATACAGCCTTTATTTATCAAATCTTCATGGTTTTTCGTAGTTTATTTGTGAAATCTAACAAGCCGACTTTTACATGTACAATGTATGTTAAAACTTTCTGATCGAGACATTCAAAATATGTTTCTGTAAATTCAAAAATTATTGCAATATAAATAACACAACAGAATTTCAGTGTCACCCGCCTACTACATTTATAAACAGGGCTAATTTTCAAACTTGACAGGTTGTCTGTAGAAAACTACTGCATAAATTTTATCCAAATTAGATAACAATGAATTATGCTAGAAAGTTTACAATCCGGACCGACGCTCGGACGGACAGACGAACGAACAGCAATTATATATTCCGGGCCGCAATGTGATGCTGTGGGGAACAACAAGAACAGATATGGGGTATATGTCAAGGAGACAACATTTTCATCTCAAAAGTTACCTAACCAAAATATATACACCTAGAGGTCGCCACACGATCTGCAACAAACTGGGAAACCCCACACCATGTAGGTAGCCCTAAATGGCTCTGACTTTGACATGACCTTAGCTGCATTTTTGATTCAATATTCACTTTAATAGCTCTGAATTCAGTATTTCAATTTTTTCTGGATAAAGTCAGAATTTAATTACAACTAGGTAGAACCGTTTTAGTAAATTAAAACTTGTCTCCCCTGTAGAAGTCACTCTGGTAAAAAAGATTGTCATTGCAAGTAATATTATATGGTTAATGCGTGGAAATATGCACTGTTTTCAATATATTTACCATTTCTTTTTATACGAAGGGGTAGGGCATGAGGGACAAAATATATGTTACACTAAATTGGTCTCGTCATGATATATTTATCAGAGTATATGGTTTAGGGGTGGATACCTGAACAGTGTATATAAGGCACATGAACAACAGCAAAAACATATATGGTGTACTCAAAAGTTTTGTCATGCTAAATGAGAGTATGTATAAGATTTAGAGGTAGGTATGTCCATTTTCACTGAACTAGTACAAATTTTTGTTGAAGGGCCAGCTGAAGCCCGCCTCCGGTTGCGGGATTTTCTGGCTATGTTGAAGACCCATTGGTGGCCTTGAGCTGTTTTCTGCTCTTTGTTCGGGATGTTGTCTCTTTGGCACATTCCCCATTTCCATTCTCAATTTTATATGAACATATTTCAAGCTATTTTACCATCAATGGTATGTAGGGGGCAGGGCATGTCCCAATGATGAACTAGAAAGGCAATCAAGAAACATGGGTTAAGGATGAGGTTCTTAACCCTTTTTTAGATAAATCTAAATAACAACATTATTATATGAGGAGGCGGGGTATGCTACTACATATCTGACATATAATGATGATTTTTATGCAACAGGTCCATTTTTTTCTTTTAGGTGAATAAAAGTCATGGCATCAACAGTTCAAATTTCAAAAACATAATACTATTATTCATATTTTGATTCTAATATTTATGAGCAGGGTGTTTTTATTAATGAGTGATTTTACATTTGTTAATTAGTGTCAGATTGAAACTTTGGGATATACACTTAAACGTGTTTGTATAAAGCTTGTTTATTGTGTACGCGTACATTCACGGCCTCAAATAAGTAAAATAACACCAAGTTCAATAACATCGGAATTGAGGACAACATAAATAACATGAACATAACATAAACTTATACCACACAAAAAGACTCTTAAATAGTTTTAAGTTTTGATTTATATACGTGAATTTCTGTGGGTCATGTCGAATGAATTTCAAATAAATTTTATATGACACAAGTACCTGTACTTTACACAGGACAACGTTTTTTTTTTATTAATTACACGGCAAATTAAAGAAATCAAGAAAACATTAAGAAAAATCCGTCGCGATCGTATACATGGCACATTTCCCACACAATAGAGGATTTAGTTCTAAAAACCAGTGATAACTATACAAATAGAGTATGTCATATGCAATATCTTGACGCGTTTTTGTTTTTTTGGAAAATTGGGCGCTGATGAAAAATATTTGATTGTTTCGATAGATATGTACACATCTTTTGTAGATTTCGAAAAAAATTATGTCAATTATCATATATAGAAATAAGAAGATGTGGTATGAGTGCCGTTTGAGACAATTCTCCATCCAAGTTACAATGTGTAAAAAGTAAACAATTATAGGTCAAAGTACGGCCTTCAACACGGAACCTTGGCTCACGCCTAACAGCAAAGGAACCCAAAATGACTAGTGTAAAACAATTCAAACAGGAAAACCAACGGTCTAATATATATAAAAACGAGAAACGAGAAACACTTATGAACCACATCAACAAACGACAACCACTGAGTAACAGGTTCTCGTTTTAACAGGCGCAAACCCTCACCCTAACCTGAAGTAGTAGTGTAACATTACAACATAGAAAGACAATCTATACAATATCAATTGAAATGGCTTAACTCAATCAAATAAACATATTAGCAAAAATAAAACATACACTGAACGAATAAATTTGATCTATGACACAATATAAATACAAAATTGATAAATAAAAAATGGGGAGATGTAAAACAATATCAGAAAGACAACTATAACCTTGGACAAAAGGGCGTTAAATAAAAAAATAATAAAGTTAAATGTATGTATACTGCACAAAGTAATCTAGCATGCGTACAATGAAGAAATTCATTATTTTTAAATATTTGTAGTAAAACTCATTATTGTCGAAACAATTCTCAATCCACATGACATTGATTGGCATTAAGAAATTTGTTAATTGTCGTAATTAACCTACAATTTACGATCGATAAGTTGTTCAATTAAGGGCAAATGCTCCGTTATTAGGAGATCGGACAGATATCACTTACTTCTGAGAGATTTCAAGAAAACTCAACCAGGGTTCACGTCAACAATGCTGTCAATTGCTGTCTATGGTGTCAATTGCTGTCTATGGACTTGGAAAGGTCTCAGAATTGTAACAGTCTCATTCCTATGTCAGATAAAAGAAAATCTCCTAAGATATGTCATAAAGCTTGTCCTTAAGTTAGTATACATGTAGCTATAGTGGTGTCTTACTTCTATTCTACGAACCTTATAACAAGGAATGTGATCCTTTCCTGAAAAAATCTTAACGGCACGGCATCGATTCCAAAGGATCCTAATCTGAATGACCTCAAACAGAGCAGAATTTACACACACAGTCACAACTATACTCAACAAGTACTACTTAACTTAAATAAAACTCTTACCCTTTTTTTCCTGGAATTAATTCAGGCATCTTCGAGTTTCAAGTTTACAATTACTGTTTATGTACTAAAATAGTTCCTAGTGAGAGAAGACTACAAATCATCCTAAAATACTGACCACAGTTGAATAGAAAAATATCATTTTTTTTCCAGATCATTGTGGAACAATCAAATAACTACGATACAACAAGGAACGTTTGACGAGTTGCCATTGCTTTACTCCCTGTATGTTAATATTGTTTCAGTATTTTATCCAAACATAAAAAAATCATAATATTCAGTCAGTCAAACTCAGATTAGATTTGCTTTATCATAATAAAGACTATCTGGGGTAATCTCATTCAACAATGTTACTATGGATGACGGAGTTCATTAGATGACTGTTCGTTCCCTATTGTTATTTTTTATTTTGTTGACGGTGATGTTTCTTTTACCCTATATTCCGTTGTTTATATACTGCAACATATATTCGTTCATTATGCCCGTGTCAGTAGTCTCGTCAAATATTTAAATGAATGTTATTCATGTATTCCTGGTCGATGAGAAAGTCAGAAATTATGTTATCGCATACAACTGATTTTTTTTTTCTAAATAAATGTTAAAAGATAAAAAGATTTGATTCGGAAGTATAACTGTACCTGTAGAAAACTTATTAAAAACAAAATGTCAATTACTTTTACGGTGTTAATAAAATAGCCCATAGATTTAGATGCAGTTTTGTAAACTTGTTGGTCCTTTGAATACATTTATTCTATACAGTCATCAATTTGATATTGTGATAAGATTTTTGAATATTGATCGTATATAAATGTATATCAAATAATAGCAATTTTCTTATTTGATTGATTTATCAAAAAAAAAATCTTAAATATGGGTGAAAACGTAAGTTCTTTCTTTTGGGTAAGTAAAACAAATAAAAACAACATTGTGTTAAAATAATCTCCTTCGTTCAAGTGATTGGAATCTTTTTGTAAGAAAAGTAAAAATATTCAGGTACCATACAATTATTCGGCAGTAATTTATGAAAAAAAAAAACGAAGTGTTGTTTTTGCAAAGTTTAATGTACTAAGTGAACTATGTTTCCTCTATGTTTCTTTATTCTAAGTTAAAGATTGACCATTATGCAAGTCCTATCTGTGCAATCAATAGTAGAAGTTATGCAGAAAGTTCTTTCGACCACGCATCATTAAAAGCAGATGTAAGTGTAAATGGGTTTGGTAATTCTTCTAACCGTAAGGAATTTAACTCTGAGTGCAAGCAGGTTACATTGCGACGCGCTGTAAGTATTTTGAATGAATGATGACATTTCAGGGTTGTTCACAATTATTTTTTTTCAGAAATTTGGGAGAAAACAATTTGACATTCATCAAGAATGACACATTCGAACATAACATTAACTTAAACATTCTGTAAGTACACATTTAATATCGAATCAATAATTACCAAATGATCAGTAAATGTTTGCAGTATTCGATAATTGTATTACCCTAGTTTTTATGTTGTCTTTAACTCTGATGGTAGAAGGGTTGTTTGGAATTTTATTTTGCAACGTTTATATGCTATTACAGGAAAATCTATTTTAATTTTGTCATTCAAATCATTATTCCTTGTTGAAAATTGTTATTATGAAATCATTGAATACTGTATAGATAAACAGTTATGATACGAACAGTTAAAAATACGACTCAAATGTTTTATTTATGTTTTTGCGCATTGAAATTCTGTTTATAAAAAAAGTAAAATAACAAAAATATCGACCTCCGAGGAAAATTGAAAAAGGAAAGTCCCTATTATCAAATGGCAAAATCAAAAGCTCAACCACATCAAACGAATGGATAACAACTGTCATATTCCTAACTTGGTACAGTTTGTTTTAATACACTATGTTTTGCGGAAGACCGTATTTTCTTGTACAGTTTTGAATTGGACGTAGCTGTATGAAATATTCACGGAAATATAGTAACCGGTTTACGCAAACGGGCCTGTCTTATTTCTTCATTAGTATATTTAACAATATTTAAGCTATTTTCATTTTTATACTGTTTGATAAATGAATGAGGTATTGAAAATCCACTTGGAAACTCAACATATACCCCCAGGGCACTTACCAAAGAGCAAATCCTTGATAATCATATGTCTGTTTATGTTCGTTTGGAATTTAAACCAAGTGCTTTTGTTTGTCTTTTTTTCTGTTTAAGCCATGGCGTTGTCAGTTTATGTTCAACTTATGAGTTTGAATGTTCCTTTGGTATCTTTTGCCTCTTTTTTCAGTAGCTAGAAATATTTTTTTATTACAAATTATATTGCATAGAGAAAACAAATAAGACAGTTAGTCCACTGTCTGTTTACACTGGTAAAACCACTACGAAGAGTGCCAGTACAAACAATAACTTACATGTTCTTGATGTCACATTGTATTCCGTTATCACTTGTTAAATTACAAATGTATAGGAAAACTCTGGATAACGTTTTTCATTTTTCCTCATTTTTTACCATGTATATATTAACAAGTGTTAAAGTTAAACAGGGAAAGGCTGTAATGATATTCGTACAACGTTTTTGTAATAGATTGAAAACATAAATTGAATTTAGGTTTCTTTTATATTTTTATAAGTAAATCGGTGTGCAAGGGATCTTATTCAAAATTTCTTTTGACAAATGGAAAGATTCTGTCAAAACAAAATGTTTTTCTTCTTCTTTTAATGGAATAAAATTGCAAAAATCACGAAAGTGTTTTAATTCCGTATCATTGAAGCCTTTTTCATATACGTATAAGTAACTACATAATTATATATTTACACTTATGTGTAGGAACTATTTTGTTTTAAATTTCTACTACTTTCCAGTATATTCTTTTTCACCGGACCTGATTTGTTGATGTTTCATCTTACAAAGTTTATCCAAATTATTTTTGCAAATAATTCCGCTCAAGTCAGTGCTAGGAGTTGCAGTTAAGTGAGAGTTTTTTGCTCCGTGTTGAAGGCTGAAGAGCAGGAATAAGAGCGCTGTTCCTTTGCTTTTTGCATGATTTTGTGCTGTGCCTGTACTAATTTTGCGTCATGGATTGATACCCCATATCCTTTGATTTTATTTTACGATTTGTTTGCATATGTTGATTGTGAAGTGCATTGCATTACAACATATCATTTAGATTTATAAGACAAATAGCAGCAGATGGTTTCATTTTCAAAGAATGAAAACGTTCCTGGTCTTACTTATAAATCATAAATTTTCTGCTATAAAGTACAAACATTCGGTCAGTTTCACAAATTAGTTGCTATTGTACGATATTCGAAATACCAGATATTATTCGCTTGTTAATGTATAAATTGTAACCCTTATTCGTTTTACTTCTTTTTATCGTAATCTTCTTGCGGACTTTTTTTTAATTGTCATATTGTACGAAACGAAAGTGCAGTAAAAAAGTACACTAATCAGAATTAATTCGCTACTTCATATCATTTAAATTCAAACAGGAATCTTGATTTAGTATGTGATTGTAATGTTCCATTTTGGTCCTGGCTTAAATCAGAATCGCTCCGCGTCGACATAGTAACCTGTCTGGATCACCGTAATGTTCCACTGTCAAGTCTTAATGCAAGCAATTTTGATAATTGCACCTGTAAGTATATTTTTTTATCATAGTATATAATTATTAGGGAAAAAAACAATGATAATTAACATTACAGTGAATAGACGTATAAATTGTGTTCTGAGCTTTTATTTGAGAAATTGAAGTTATATTTTTGTATACGAGTCTAATTCTAATTAAGAGATAACTGTATTGTATTTAGGCTTTGCGGACGTCCATCTGTAGTTTTACTGTCGCAAATTGAGTTTACCTGGCGACGCGTTACGGAGTACGCGATGCCAGGTAAACGGATATTTCCGACACTAAAACTACCGATGAACGTCCGCAGAGCTTCAAATACAATACAGTTATCTCTTAATTAGAATGAGATTCTTATACAAAAATAAAAATTAAATTTCTCAAATAAAAGCTCAGAACACAATTTATACGTCTATTCACCGTAATGTTAATCTGAAAACAAAAAGGTATATTTCTATGTGGTGTTTTAATTATAAAGTCAAATATCGTTTAAAATTATACATGCTGGAAAAAAGATAGAGACACACACACACACACATGATTTTATTCTCTAATCACCAACACTTTCTGTTATCCTGACTATTGTTCAAATTGTGGATCTTGTAGTCAAGACAGTTATGATGATTTGATATGCACGTGCGTTGGTGAATGGACCGGTGCTACATGTACAAGTAAGAGGGGACACAAACAAATATTTGTTCACTGGATATATACAGTTTACCTTTCAGGACCCTGTAATATAATGTTTCTTAGCCATGAACTATCAAATTCGGCTAAAAACTTCTTTTCTACTGCGCTCATTTAAATACAATAAATCAGTAAATTTTAAATTCATAAAATAACTGGGCATGTTTTAAAAAAAATCCACAAATAGTTTAAAGTATAGTTGATATGAATATTTTCGAAAATAAAGTTAGTCACCATAAACAAAAACAATTGGGATGTTATTCTTTTGAGGAGTCTAGTCGATTGTTTTAAAAATGGCATATATAAGTATTAACATAAACGGTACCAATTTTTCTGCACCAGATGCATATATAAGTATCATTTCCATTCTTTAATGTTTTATGAATCTATTTAATGTTAATTTTTTTCTGCGTATACGTTAAACATAATTTACGGAAAGAGACCGCAAACAAAATATCGATGTAAATATAAATAATTTATCGATGAGAAAAGTCAGTTTTGTTAATCTAGTTGTTTATCGTGCTTATATCGTTCAAATCAAAGTCTCTTCAAAATGTTGAATAGATTTTACGTTTCGTGACTAAAATATGGTGAACTTTAGGGTTTGCCATACCGCAGGACTAAATAGTTCCATATATATAATATATTCTGCATTCAAATCAGGAAGGGGGACTTGCACAGAGGACCCTTTTTTGCGTCCAAAAATGAATTATGTAAAAACCAGATGATTTTAGCTTATAAATCATCGTTAAGTATCATCAAAGTTTAAAGTATAATTTCTTTGAAATATAATGAATATTTACGGATTTTAAAGTCTTAAAAAGACGTCAAAATCCAATTCGGTTACAGAAAAAGAACAGCTTTTGCATTTATATTTCCACACATAATTTATTAATAAGGAATATACAGTTCATGCAATTACCACAAGTAGACAATCATTAATTGTAGTGAATTATTTTGTTAGTACTTGCATGCGCTCTATATTTGCGGGTCACAAATAAAATTCTCCAACAGAGTTATGAAAATGAGTTTCTGAAACTGAAACTGCATAAGGTTTACAGTCATCATCAAAAATTGGTTGACCAATACAATGTATTTGTTGATTGACTCACTAAAGACATGTGTCCGCAGTCATAGATGTGTAGTTTTGAGATAGTCTTTTAATCTGTTCCTTTACTTATTATGTCATATTGTAGATTGTGACATTTTGACTGAGAGTTGATTTGCATGGCGAGTGATAGATGCATAACAAAGTATGCTTATTCTTAGAAAACGTTGCCCTCGTTCCTTTTGAAGTTGTTGCAATTCTCTCGCTTTTTGTTTGTACCTTGATTTGATTTGTCTTCATAATCGTCATGTGATATTTCAACATCGGTAAAATACTGTTGCCTTGATCAAATTGTACAATGAAGTTTTCAATTTGTATGTCTTTTCATCTTCTTTGTTAGCTTGCCTTCATTTTTGTTTTAAAATATAACTTTATTTTGCATAATGAAAGGTTATAAAAAGTTTTTGTTCTCTAATCACAGACAATTCCTGTCATCCCGACTATTGTTCAAATGGTGGATCCTGTAATCGAGACAGTTATGGTGATTTGGTATGCTTGTGCGTTGGTGGCTGGACCGGCGAGAAATGTACAGGTAAGAGGGGAAATACAAATGTATTTGTGCACGGGATATATACAGAATACTATTGTGACCTTTATGCCATGTTTCTATTTCATGAATTATCAAAACCAAAGAACAATGTTGTTTCTACTACGCTCATGAAGAAACAATAATTCCGTGAACTGGAATTCACAAAATTTACTGAGAATGCTTTTTTAAACATATACGAAAATGTTTCAAATATAATTGGTTATCGCAGTTTTCGGAGATGCATTATTCAGTAACGCCAAACCCCACCCCCCAATACGATTCTTCTGCATACATAACAACAATCGCACTGTGATTTTTGTTCGGGGACTTTTTTTTTAATTATCATATATGAACTGTATATTCAATCATTTCGTATGTATAGACGTTGGATATAATTTACTGAAAGAGGGGTTAAAAAGTGCTTTACATCTCATCATCCGCTTTTGATAGCGGAAAAAAAAGATACGCAAAGGTCCTTTTCAGCCTACAAAAATGAACTGATACAAAATAAAGCGATTTTAGCATAAAATAATAATCACTAAGTATGAGCAAAGTGTAATATTTTTGTAATAAAATGAATATTTACAGATAATATTTAGTCTAAAAATAACAAAATTCCAATTGTTTTACGTGTATGGACATAATTCACATATGTTCACACATATTTGTATTAGCAAATACGATGTGGAAAATGATCAAAACCATTAAAATGAAAAGATGGTTGGTACTAGCATATATTTGCAGGTCCAAAAACATAAACTTCTCCAAGAGAGTTATGAAGATGAATTTCTGAAATCGACACTACATATTAAGTTTTACGGTCACAATCACGAAATGATTGACCGATATGATATGTTTGTGACTTAATACAAAAAGGACATGTGTCCACAGTTTTATATGTATAGATACTAGAATAGTCTAATCTAAAATATTACCTCTATTGTGTCAAATTCCCGATAATGACATATTGACTGAGTGTAGATTTATATTTTAAGTTCTAATCCGTACAAAGATTGTATAGAATTAGCTAAATGAAAGCAAAATTATTGTGCAGGTATAAAAATTGATGGTCAGGTTCAAAAAGCTCTCGAAAATTATACAACAACTTATATATCCGGGCACTATATAGTTTTCGTTTGAAAATTTCTTCAGTCACCAGCTCTTTTCCAGTACAACAAAGTGTTCGTAAAGGGGATAATTTAAGTCCAACTCTGTTTGAAATTTTATTTATGATCTCCGATCGTATTTACAAGCATGCTGTGACTCTGTGAAACTTAAATGTAAATATTTAAATTGCTTAAATTATGCAGGTAATGCAGTGATTTTTTCAACTTCTGCAGAAGATTTCCAAAGGAGACTTAAACATTTAGAAATATATTGCTCTGACTGGTGTCTTAAGATTAATCTAAAAAAGACAAAAATAATTCTTTTTAATAAAGCCGAGAAAATCTTTCGGCAACATTTGTTATTTTAACAATTCTACTATAGAATGTGTGTCCAGTTATAGATACTTATGTATACATTTCCAGCTTCAGGAAGTTTTTAATTGACTAAAAATGAGCTTTATAAAAAAGCACTGAAAGGATATTACAAATTAAGAAAAGATTATTTAAGTATAAATCAAAGGTTAGACTCTAGTTTACATGTTTTTGACCATACAAACAAACCTATACTTCTTTATTCTTCAGACATGTGGGGTTCATTTATTGGTAACTAGAAAAAACCCGCGCGAGGGCGGCTTGAAAACTACTTGAAATTTGTATGGTGATACACAGCTTTGGTTAGTGTTTCTCAAACTGTCTTTATGAACTGATGCATTATGTTGATTGTTTTGAAAAGTTTGTCAGTTCTTCTTCCATAGGAGTTTGAATGTCCAATTAGTAGCTATTGTCTCGGTGTTACACAGGTGCTCCTAGAACGGAGGAAATAACTCAGAGAAGAAGAAAACAACCTAGAACACTGCTGATTAAAACATTGCTCATTGGGGCTAGTTTGAAGTATTTTTTTTTTCGAAAGGTGCGAGTAAAGTTCTGTCTCCGTGTGATACGGGTGTTCCAAGAACGAAGGAAATAACAAAGATAAGACAATCTAGAACTCTCTCATAATTTAAAACATTTCTTCAGTGGTGCGAGTTTGTAGTATTTTTTTTTTTCGAGTGGTGTGAGTTGTCTGACTCTCTGTGTGACACGGGTACTCCGAGAAATGAGGAATTTACTAAGAGGAGAAGAACACAATCTAATGATTAAACACATTTCTTCTAATTTGTTATATTTCTTTTTGTTTGAGTGGTGTGAGTTTGATCAAGTGATGCAAATTGTAATAATTAGTGAGAGTGTTTGAGTGGGGCATGGGCTGAGTTGTCATAAAATTGAATACAAAACCATTTCCGCCTGCTTACAAAACGTAGACGCTAAGGAATCAGCTACGGAACTTTATTTGGGTTTTAATTAATTAAGCTACGCCAATTAAAGCAATAACTTTATGAAGTTTTACAAACCTGTTCTTGCAATTTTCATTGTTATTCAACGCAAAATAATTATCTAAGATACCTGGGACGATCTCATTTCATAAAGGATCTCTTTTGTTTACTTACTATACCTCGAACTTATTAACCCGGTGTAGGTCTTTAAGTTGAGGTTTAATTTACTAAAATTTAATCGGGCACGACTAATTAGACACGCCCTGTTAGAATCAGGGGGTCCAAAATAGGATCGGGAAAAAACAGCCAGCGAAATACCATAATTAACAATTTCAGAGAATCAAAGAACTTTTGGTCTATTTAATATCTCCGGTCAATAATCAGACGGTATTTGAATGGAAATACAAACCTGTCCAAAACCGGGCTAATAGCTTAACTTACGATTTTGGTCATGGTTAAACTTTATTCTAGTACGATATACATTTAACCTCTAGTCAACGCTCTATCTTATTAAAGTGTCACTCTAAAATTGTAATCATTTGCTTCAGGTCTATCCGTTTGGCATTTCGTCGTGAATATGGATGACATATTTGGCACTGGACATTAAGGGAGCAATCAATTAATCAGCTTCCTTTAGTGACGTATACTCATTAGTTACCAGTTGATAATTACCTCAAACAGTTTTTATATATTTGATTTTTATTCATATTTGATATTTTAAGCGCAATTTTAACATTTCTTTCCTCATTTTTCTCTTTGCATTTAATTTTTTTAAACATTAAATAACGTAGTCCACATCAGGGGTTACATTGTATCCTTTTCAGCCAAACTAGGAGGAGGGGAATAGAACAGAAAAAAATCTTCTTTGAGTAGCAATAACTCATACATTTAAGCGTACAGAGACGGTGACAAGTGTCATTTTTTTATATCTGGTATAGTTGTCATAAAAGAAAAAATGGATAAAAAATTGTTGGCAACAATTTATCTTTAGATATTGTCTTACTGAGCGGTTTTGTTATTTAAAGTTAATTTTCATCTACAATAGTCCTTGCAAAAGGTACAAAAAATGTGTTAAATTCAGCCATGCGACTTATTTGAAGATTTAGCTGACCTTTGTTGTTGTTTACAGATTTCAGTCATTTGGCTTGTGCGTAGATCGTATTCCCCTCTCAAAGAGTTATTCAAATGGTTCTTTAACGTATAGTTAGCGTGAAACTCTCACTACACCAGGCATCGGATATACGACATTTTTATTTCGACCGGACGTAGCTGCGTATTTATACATCCGAACAGACAAACGGACGCACCCCTTTAGCAAGGGTATACTGTCGGACCGGAGAAGTCTAGAGATGTCAATATTTCTATACCCAAGTCAATTCTTTTGGTTTTGAATAAAAGGATATAAAGGTATACATTAATATGACAACAACCCAACGACACAGACAAATCAAAATATTATGAGTCAACATACAGTCTTTTGTAATAAAAAGATGCTTATACAGAATAATAAGCTCAAAACCGCCCCATGACTAAAAAGTATGGAGTTAATTTAGTAATATTTACCGTCAAAGATATTCAAACAGGAACAAGTGTTTGGTTGAAAAATATCATCTGCCCTTTTTTTATTTCGATTGGTGGAAATTAAAGAAGGTGTAATATAAACCATTAGGAGAAAAAACACTTCACTATATATTAACGGTAAAATAAATGATGGTAATGAATGACGTCCAGCGGCAAATTAAATGCATATTCAGGACGTAAACATGTAAATTTAGTATAATATGAATATTAACCCTGCTTTGTACTAGACCAACACGCTGAGCCGGATTTTTAACGTGTAAGTTCACAATCTAACAGTTCGCAGGAAGAAAAGTCACCCTTCCCGGACATATTTCTAACTCAATGCCTACACGTCTGTATTCTTACTCATAAATGCCGCGTGTTTAGCGTTGAAACAGCAAATACCATTTTTTACGTCTTTGTTTGGCCCGGATGGGATTCGAACTAACGACCTCCTGCTCTCGAGGCGAACACACTCACACGAGACCAACTAGGAGAGCGGTAGTATAGAATATCATACCAAAAACCGAAGTTCTATAAACAATACAGTTTTACAGAATTCTCAGTTACTAAAGCGTGCTAAAAGTATCTAACCTAGATTAGATGCGTTAAATGATATTAGAAACTACACGTAAATATCGATGGCCGATTTCAGAGTAGACTTCATGGATCAACCCTCTCTGCAAATTAAAAACTCTTGCACCTATTATGTGAGGGGTCCGGATGTGACCAGCTGTTGCAAGGCTAAATTTCTGTCCTTATGTAATATACCCTCATTTGCCAGTGGTATTCCAAGTTTCACGTCCAACCTCACTATCGATCTCCTATTGCAAGACCTATCTATTGTATTTAAAATTGATGTGTTCTCGTCATGAACATGCATGAAATATTTGCCACTGGACGTCATATGATGCTTTTGCAAACTCTAAAGATTTGCATACTCAAGGTAAAACAACTTGGTACACCTCAAAAACTAAATTATGTAAAAGTTTAGATATCAAAGAAGACGTTCTGTCTTCTAGTTAAAGAAAATTTGGTTTCATATTTAACCAAGCTTTATGCATAATATAAGTGATTGGAAAAAAAAATAGTGAAACACTTAAGGCTGGAAAATTAAATATTTACTTATCTGTAAAAGGAAATTTTGGTTCAGAGAATTATCTTCATTTAAGAAAAGCATTTTGCAGATTAGGAATATCATCACACAAATTATCTATAGAAACTGGAAGATATAAAAACATCTCAAGAGAAAATAGAATTTGTTGTAAATGGGAATAAAATGAAATAGAAAATGATTTACGTTTCGTAATTAAATGTGACAAATACCACTTTGAGAAAAAAAGATATGTTTACCTTGAAATCTAGTAAAGTGAAAGATTTTAGCCAGTTAAATGAGGAGGAAAAGTTCTTATCTATATTAAATAACGAGTACAAGGACATTTTATATTTTGTGAGTACATTTGTATATGATCATTTGTCTTAAACTCTATCTTAATCTTATCTAAGATATGTATATGTATTAATTTATGTAAATACTATTGACCTTCCTATTTACTTTATCAACAAATACAAGACATCATAAATAATATGTATTTCTTTGTTTTTGTGAGTGTCAATAAATGCTATCGGTTAAGTAATTCTTTTCCTCTGTATTGTTCTTTTGTATTTGTTTAATATGTGTAATGTTATCCCTTGTGGGACTTTTAATTTGGAATAAAGTATATTCTATTCTATTCTATTATATAATCATAAATTCAAGGCAAGGAAAGTAAATTACGATGAAAAAATTTTGGTAATGCGTTGAATATATATATTTAGGAAGACACTGTTAAACTCAGGGAACTTAGGATCTAAAACAGTGTTGTTACAATCCCATCACATACATTTATTTTCCAATACATTGGATATTTTTTATCCTCCTTCGATTTAAAAAAGGTTCCCTCTCTTTTATAATACTTACATGTGCATGTATATATTTGTATGTCAAACAACAAATATGAAAGTGTGCAAACTTTATTTGATTTGTACAAGAATTAATGAAAATAAAAATCAAATGAGTAAACATAGATTCACAGTCTAAAGAGAATAGCAATTTGCTGTACTGGAAAAAAGAACAACACGATTATCGTTTATATAATCAAGGGTCAGGTCTGATATGAACACTGTTGAAAACGAAAACCTTTTAAAAGCAGACCTGTCTTCGGGTTTAGCCTGAAGCGCACTTGTCATCAAAACCAAAATTGTCCACAGGTCTGATCTGGAAAAGAATTATCAATAGGTCTGCACCAGTCCTAAAAACAGACCTAGGTCTGGTCTACTACCGATGAAGTTAGCTTGCTAGTCTGCTTAAAATGTATTCAGTTAACTAGGCAAGCAGTCAAAACATTTGCTCCCAAATAACTTTTGTAAAGGTTAGGACTGCACCCATCTGTAGTCTAATCTGGAATTTTACCTATTGTGTCATATTCCCGATTGTGACATTGTTGCTGAGTATAGATTCGGGTGGTTGGTGATAAATGCACAACAAAAGACATTTACAATATCAACTGACTGGTCTCGCTCCCTTTACAATTCCCTCGGTTTTGTTGTTGCCTGGATTTGTCTTCATGATTGATTTATGAGATTTTAACGTCGGTAAACTACTGTTGCGTTCATCAATTGTACAATTAATTGAAATATTTTTATTTGCATAAACGTTAAATTGCATATTCAAAGTAATAAACAATTTTTGTTGTTCATTAATAACAGACAGGTCTTGTCATCCTGATTATTGTTCAAATGGGGGATCTTGTAGTCAAACCAGCAATGGTGATTTAGTATGCTCATGTGTCGGAGGGTGGACCGGTGCTACATGTACAGGTAAGAGGGGAAAACGTGATATATAAAGCATCTCGGAGGGAAATTTATTTTGTAATACGCCCATGTTAAAGTAATAACTAGGAAAACTTGAATTCACTAAATAAATCATCATGCTTTTGAAACACAAATAAGATTCTTCTGCATATACAAAAAAAAAAAAAAAAAAACAGAAAAAAAAACAAAAAAAAACAATCGCGCTGTTATTCTTCAGAGAAGATTTGTTGATGTTTAATAATCTATATTTTATATCGTTTCTTTCGTTTGATGTTTAATGAATCGATTAAATGAACAATTTATTCTGCGTAGACGTTGAACCTTATTATAATACAAGAGATCGAGTTCTCAGAATCTAGTAGTTCATCGATTTTGTATTGTTTAAATCTACTTCTCTTGAATATATTTTTTATTTTGTGACTAAATAGGCTAAATTTTAGGGTTCGTCTTCTTGAAGTACCAATAATTATTCACCGTTTGTATCAGAAAAGTAGAAGTGCGCAAAGGGTCCTTTTCTGCCAACAAATTCAATATAAGAAAAAATATAAAACTAGATAACTTGGGGTTACAAATAATCGTTAAGTACGAGCGACGTTTAAATTATTCTATCTTCTCAACGTCATGAATATTAACAGATTTTATAGTTCAAAGATATCAAAAATCCATTTTTACTTTACCAAATGACATAATTTGCATATTTTCCCACATATTTGACATTGGAAATTATTGAGCGCATGCAAGTACTTCAAGTAGGTAAACATCGCAGTAAACTATTTAGTTGATACTTACATGCGCTCTATATGTTCATTGAAGATAAAACTTTGTTTTACTTGCATATTTTATTCGTTTACTGACTACGTTTATTATCATGCTACTTGTAACGTATGCACTGTACATTTGTGCTGTGTATTTTGTATACATAGAATAATATAAACATGTTTTTTTTATACGATTTGAAAAATAAAAAAAGCAATTTCTGGGAAAAAATGATGACCCGTGTGTAATGCATTATCAAAAGAGTTGAAAAAAGAGAAATAATTGATTATTTTCCAGATATCGGCTTTAATATTGTAGAACCTTTCTTGTTAAAATCACGCAGTATGACTAACAATTGTAAAGTTCTCAAGTATGTTTCTCTTCTTTTTATAGTAGTATAAAGCCTTACATTGAGCAATAGGTGTACATTGTTTTTTATAATACATATATTAGCATTTACTAACCTCAACCTTTATCATGTTTATATAATTACTTTCTGTTATTTGATTTGTTTACTATATACATGAAACATAATAGTTACTGAAAACAAATGTAAGTATTGAATGATGTATTCATTATAAATTCTTTTTATATACTAAACATCAGTCTTTTTAGTCAATTAAGTTTTGCATGTAATTATGTCTTTATTGCAGTGAAAGTTTATCGAACCAATATAAAAAAGTATTATTTCTTTATTTTTCATGTTCAGATCTTTATCTTATTTTACATAATACATTATACTTCTTATATGTTTCAGGTATTGCCATTGTTGTGAATGTTTCGGGAAAATAAGTACTTTAAAAAAAAAATATCAAAATTTATTCAATATGTGACTGTCACAAACTCACTAACTTGTATTATTGTTTTACAAATATCTATCTTTATTTCTTTACATGTTCAATTCTAATGTTGTGTGTTTGAGCTGTATTTTTTTTTCTAGATTATCATCTTTTCAGCCACAGAAGAAATTCTTATTTGGTTTGTCTTTTATCTGCAACAATCTTTTATCATTTTTTTTTTAAATCAGTAGAAGTTTCATTGCGAATTGTTTTGTTTATTCTCGGACAGTATTTTCTGTGTCACTCTTTCAGGACAACTATTAGAAATAAGGCACCAAGCTGGAAAATTGAACGAAATTTAATGCTATGTCAACCTTTATTTTTTTTTAAAGGGAGAACTGCAATAGGAAAAAGTTTTTTTTTTCTAATAATCTATTCGAAATCATATTTGGTAATAGTTTAGTTATTTATATTATCAAATAAATCAAAGCTCAAAGTAACCTTTGAAATAGCTATTAATTACATAATTCTTCTCATCTTGTTCCGTTTTAAATCAGCAGGGTGATTGATCCATATGTGTTTATTTCCCGCGGAGTAACATGATGGATACGTCATCGCCTATGTATTTAAACAGGTAACACTAAGGATTTTGGTATCTGGTAAAATGAGTAGGACTTTTACAAAATGGACACAAGTTAATTATTTATTTATTTATCTTTTATACGTGATAATGAGATGAACTTCACTACTTACTGTAAAATACGCGCTATCATTTAGAAGTCGAAGTTCCAGAGTATCTTATAGAACACTTTTGAAATGCTTTCATCCAAAATTCAATTTAAAAATATATAAATTTAATTTTTCTTTGCATATTGATAAAAAAATCTTTCTGAATGTTGTCGGTCCTTGATAAAGTGTCTTGCTTTCTATTTTAATTAAGGAATTTAACAAAATCCACTTATGGAAGGAGAATCTCATTATTTTCCTTTATAAAGACTAAATCTTAAAAATGTGGAATAGTCTTCAATAACATCTACAATGAATTTAAAAATTTCAATTGATAATTCTAACTGTCCAGGGACAAATATTTCAAAAAAAATTATTGCATTGCATTTTTTATCCGAAATACATGTATGGCAGTTTATTGAGTTGTTTGGCGAATGATATGATAAATGTTATTTCTATGAATTATGTTTAGGATGCTGTTCAATCGGTTGTAAAAAAAAATAATAAAAATAATAAGCAAAACACCGACTAGATTGTTAAAATATTATATAGATAATGTTACATGTAGTAGATATATTTCAAGTAAAGTCAGAAAATGCCAATTGTTGACTTTCTTATAAGATAATCTATGTCTAATATCTGTGGTCTGTTTATTGGGAAGAGTGATGTATAAATTACAAGGACTTCAAACTGCGAAGCTAATCAGTTGTGAAATTTGAGATTCCTTCAAATCTGAGGGCATTCTTCGAGCTGTACTATGAAGTAAGAAGATCGTTTACAAATTCGGGATCTAATTTGGTATATATAAATAAACTCGTCATAGATACCAGGATACATCGGAAAATTTTCCCGTCACATTTTGTTTTTATTATTCTGCTTCAATTTTATTTCAGGTAGTATACTTTCTCTATTTGTTTCAAATATAATTTAAATTTGCCTTTTAAATATAGTACTATAGCCAAAAATGCGTAATTACATGGCATTCTCATATCCAAATGCTCATTTTATATTCTACATATTTTTGTTGTTTTTACAGTTAATAAGTTTATTCCTCTAACGCGTCTGTACGGTTTGGAAAAGAAAGATTTCCAAGATACAAAATATTCCAATCTGAGAGTTCAATTCAATATTCATTTTTGCTACTGGTATTTCAAGGGTAAATTAATATGTGCTTTAGTAGAACTTGAAACATACTTGAAGAGTAAACTGAAATATGTTCATCGCATTACAGGATACTATACCTATGGTGATGATAATGTTTACGTGTTGGAATGTGTTAATCACAGGCTTCATTAGAAACACCTTTAAAACACAAGAGGGTTTTTGTACGTATTTTTGCATCTTTTAGGATATCTGTCAATGCTTGTGCAATATTCAATATCATGGAATAAGAAATACGATCTTGAACATATAGAAAAGACTTTATTTTAAAAAAGATATACCTGAACTTTAGTAAATGAGATTCAGATAAATTTTACATGCAATCCGTTTTGGTTTTCATTTTTCTTAAACTGATTTACAGATGTTTGTTCTTATTAAATTTTGTCCAATCAAAAGTATTTATCGATTGCAGAATGGGAAATGTGATTTTATTTTGGCCATGTGTTATGAATAGCCTTGACTAATATTATTCTTAAAAAGGGTAGCCTCCAACTCATACTACGTCACTGAGTCTCTGCCGAGTTGTCTCATTAGCAATTATACCGTATCTGCTTATTTATTTATATATACACTATTAGTTTTACGGTCAACAATACGAATCGGTTGACAGATACTCTATGCCTGTATCGCAACTCAACAACGACATGTGTGCGCTGTCTTAGATGTTAAGACGCAAGAATAGTTCGCTTGTATTTAATTTTACATATCTGCCATTTTCCCTATTGCTACATTTTGTCTGAGTGTAGATTCCCATGGCAGGCGATGCATGCACAACATCTGACGCTTACCCTGTCAACGTACTGGTCCTGCTCTTTTCGTTTTTAATCTTGACCTGTCGATCTCTTCCTATAGAGTAACGAGATTTGAACACCGATAAACTACTGACATCCCTTTGTTCCATATAAACTCAGCATAGATACCAGACACCAAAACGTAAGACTGATCTCGATTAAAAAAAAGTGCAAACATTAAAAGTAAATAAAAAAATTAAAAGTACGAACTTGAAGAGCATTGGGGACACGAAATTCCGAATAGTTATGCGAAATACAGTTAATATTTACGAATATGCTAATTTTCCGATTTTGTAGATGGGAGTTTGTTGTCTCTATTGACCCAGCTAATTTTTCCATTTTTACTGATAGTTGTTTGTGTTAATGTGAAATTACTACAAAAGAAATTACAATGCACATAGTTTAGTATTCAATATCTGCTTATAAAAGACATTTATATTTAAAAAATTAATTAATTTGATTTAAAACTTTCAAACATGTTGGTTACCAAAAGTTTCAATTTTAGACATTCATTTATAGTGATGAACTATCTCAATCAAATTCCCATCAGACTGAGAGAATACAGTTGGTATATAGGACGTTTAACACCCCCATATAACTAATGAAGTGTCGGTGTACCTGTGACCAGTCCAATATGAAAGACAGTCGAGCTTATTTAAAATTAAGGTAAGTCAATAAGCTTTGATCCGCATCTCCAAATCTCCAATAGAATTGATCATGTTTCTATAACAGTGTCACAATACAATTAACCAGACAAATAGTCCTGATTCATTTGCCTAACTTGGTTAAGTTGTTTATTTGCTTTAAAACCACCTTCCCTCACAGACATACACACACAAACACAACTTTATTCCGGAAACTCTAAATGCATGTAAAATTTTATTTACCAAAGAATTTTACGTAAAAAGGAAGGCGGAGTGCCTAAAGAAACCACCGACCTTCCGAAGGAAAACAGATAATCCTAGTCAATTGAGATTGGTGTCGAGGGCACCAGCTACGAGCGAGATTCGAACGCACAACTTCAGTGTTCACAGGCTAGTGATACAGTAGTACGACTATTGAAACCACTTGACCATGGAAGCCCCTTAAAAAAGACGAAATATCATGTATATGAAATGAAGTATCTTCCATAGTGATAGAATATCTTAATATTTACCAGAGTTGTCTTTGGTTAATCATGAAAGAATGGCCAGGACACCTTACTTTGGACCCAATTAACATTAAAACCACTTACATATGAATATTAATGTAACGTTATTCATATATAAAGACTTAGATTACCAGGTTTACAAAGTTTATTGAATATTGTAAATATTTATGAAACTATAAAGAAAGGCTAGATCAAGCTAGCAATTTTTTTATTTGGGCATTTCTCGTGATTTCATTTAGGAAATTGTCTTCTAAATGATAGTTAAAAGTCATAAATAATCATGAGAATTTGTTGCATCTAATGTGCATCGATAGCAAGCATATGGTTGTAGTTTAATAACCCTTAAAAGTAAGTTCCAGCCAGGACATGCAAATACTGTTGGATATGATAACACCATGAACATGGACATTTTATCTGCATTTATAAGCTTTTTGAAATACTCTTTCCGAAACAGTACAAATATATCGCTACGTTTTTTGTATATGTATTGAAACATGCACCTGTATTATCAAACTAAATAATTAGTAAGGTTCATTTATATAAATGTTCAACATAGAATTGAAAACGGACACTGGAATTGTGTCAAACAACCCTAAATAGAGCAGAAAACAGCCAGAGGCTTCCAATGGGTCTTAAACGCAGCGATAAAATTCGAACCAGGAAGCGGGATCCATCTTCCCTCTTAACAATGATGTATACTAGTTCAGCGAAATGGACACCACACAAAACTCCGAAACATACAAATGTACAAAAATTTAAAAACACAGACACAAGAATAACAAAGCCTCGAGGTTCCTGACCGGGGACAGGCGTAAAAAGGCAGCGGAATTAAACATGTTTTTTTGAAATCTCAATCCTCCACTTATCACTCTAGCAAATGTGGACTTAACACTGCAATACGTGCAGTAAAACTCAGTTTACAATAGGTCCTGGTCCGATTTTAGAATAGGGAACGGAAGGGACTAAACTAAATAATAAACATAAATTTATAAAAGACTACTATCAGTCAGTGACATGCTAGCTCTAGATCTCAATCAAACTGATTCATCATAGGAAAAAAGTAAATTAACAAATATACCAAACTCCGAGGAAAATTCAAAACGGAAAGTCCGTAGTCAAATCGCAAAATCAAAAGCTCAAACACATCAAACGAATGGGTAACAACTGTCATATTCCTGAATTTGTACAGGCATTTTCTTATGTACAAAATGGTGGATTAAACCTGGTTTTTTAGCTAGCTAAACCTCTCACTTGTATGACAGTCGTATAAAATTCCATTGTATTGACAACGATGCGTGAACAAAACAGCTTACTTTACTCTTACTTTTACTTTCCCTTACTATGTACACATTGATGGTAGTGGATGGAGGATAGCTGCTTAACGTCAAGCGGTAAATCAATATGTGTTTTCAGGAAGAAAACATGTTTATGTACTATGAAATTTAGCCCTGCTTTGTAATAGACTGACACGCTTAGCCGAATTTTAAACTTGCAAATTCACAAGGAAACAGTTAGCAGGAAGACATGTCACCTTACCCAGAAACATTATTCTGAATCTGAGCTGACCATTTTTTGCTCTTACTCCGTAATGCTTCAGCTTAGCGGAGAAGCAGCAAATACCAATTTTAAAAGTCTTTGGTTTGGCCAGTCCGGGGTTCAAACCCACGACCTCCCGCACCCGAGGCGAGCACGCTAACCCGAAACCACCGAGTCAGTGTGTAGACATTGAATATTGTCCAACAGATGCACAATTGCAATGACGAGGGACATAATTTAAAAGTATAATTGATAACCCATGCACAGCATTTCTGATATATAATATATATTAGTTTTTTTAATGTAATTATATTGTAATATGTTGTTTAATATAATATCTGTTAAAGTCAATGTGTAAGGACCAGCATGAAAAAATATTGATATTATTTGATACATCTTAAGTTTAAACTTCAGAAAAGAAAATAACAGACTCAACCTATTATATGCCTATGTGTTTGACAGAAAAAGTCACCCAAAAGGAAAACAGCATGGTATGTTATTTGTAATATTTCAATCAATAATCTTAAAATTTAGAGCAATTGTTCTTTATATTTTACTTTCAAGTATTTTTAGTATAACCTGACTTGCCTGGAAATGAAATTTTATGATCCGTACAATTCTAGACCAGCGTTAGTATTTTGACCTATTCTCTTCTTTTGTTCATTTGGAATTAAGCAAATGATATATTTCTGCAAAAATACATACTGTTTTTTTCTGAACGCTAAATTTATTCTTGATTCATTACAAATTTGAGTCTTTAATTAGAGGCTGTACAAATATCATATTTTGTTACATCTTGTGATCCGTTTATTTGGCAATCGCCAATGGCAGTCATCAGGGTTTAAGAACATCCATTGTTCAACCTGTTAGTCAAATACGTTTTGTTTAAATATACTTTTTCACTTTTTTTTTTAGAAAATGTTGTTTGTGCTGTATTTAGACCCCTCTACCAAGAAATTTGTTTTGCATGCATATGTATAAAAATTGCGTTTTTTATTCAACCCAATCTTGGTTTTAAACGTTGTTTCCAATTTAGACATATTTCTATTTTTTTCGTTTGGAATTGTATTATATTTGATCCGTTCATCCTATTTCGACTCTTCAAAATTCAAGAGTCTACCCTAAATTGAGGTAAATTATATGGCCTTCCAAATACCGTTTCGATTCCTAACATCACTGAAAAGACATTTATTGTCAAAATCCGGATATGGTGTACAAATTTTTGCACCTTATGTTTGCGGTATACCATCTTTTCCACAAGTTTATTGTTTTCTGTTTGGTATCAAATTAATAATAAAAATCCATTTTGTTACATCTTGTGATCCGTTTATTTGGCAATCGCCAATTGCAGTCAGCAGGGTTTAAGAACATCCGTTGTTCGATCTGTTAGTCAAATGCGTTTTGTTTAAATATACTTTTTCACTTTTTTTGGTCTTTTGGAAAATGTTGTTTGTGCTGTATTTAGACTCCTTTACCAAGAAATTTGTTTTGCATGCACACCTATAAAAATTGCGGTTTTTATTCAACCTAATTATTGGTTTGAACGTTGTTTTCAATTTAGACTTACAAATATCATATTATACTGCAATCAGCTATTTTACTATACAGATAAAGCTATACGTATAAACGTGAGCTTGATACGTCAATGACCTCAACTGACCTATTAGCCACGCCTACTTACCGGAACTATTTTATTTCATCAAAAGTCACTTCCATGGCAACTGTGTCAACAATCGTTAAGCTGTCGATAAACTGTCGGACGAAGTCGCAAATTTCAATTTCAGTAGTCTCCATTAAATATGTTGGAAGATAAACAAGATGTTAATGCAAATTTTGATGAAGATCTAGAAAATGTCCTCATCCAAATAGATATGCTGGCTGATCAAGGAAATACTGAAATATGTCCTGAATACACACACCACTGACACTGCAAATACATGTATTGCAACTGTTCCAACTGTTCACAACACATGAAAACATTGACCTTGAAGATAAACAGTTTGACGAAGAATTTTTACATCTAGATGAAACTGGTGTACAAAGCTTTCTTGATAAGCAACAAAACAAAAACAGTGCAAAAAAAAAATCATTTTATGACCTAGCATTGGTTACCAGGTTTCTCAGAAAGAAAAATGAAACTAGAGAAATGCAAGCAATACCAGTTGCTGAGCTCGACTCTCTTCTTTCCAACGTTGTGCTTACTGTACGTAAAAAGATGGCCGAGAGTATGAACCATCAACTATCCGTGGCTTCATAAGTAGTATTGATAGAAAATTCAGGCGTCACAAATATGGTCACTCTATCATGAAAGATGAGAATGCTAAGTGTTTCCACCTTACCAGAGAAACATTGGAGGCTAATCAAACGCTATTAAAACAAAAAGGCAAGGGCAACAAACCTATAAGGGCCCAGCCATTAACAGATGAGGAGATCAGTATGTTATTTGACAAGAATATTCTTGGTGAAAATCCTCCAAAAGCCCTCCTCAACACAGTATGGCTGAACAATTGTGTTCAATTTGGACTTAGAGGCGTCTCAGAACATTACTCACTTCGGTAGGTTTTTATATGAAATAATAAGTTCTAAGACAGCTATTGTTAAATGCAATAAAACATGGATATGGGGTATATATATATATCCGAGAATTTAAAAAAAACAACAATAGAAAATAAATTAGAACAATAAGCGATATGACATACATGAATCACACACCATTATCTCCTAGATCGTGTTCATACAGTTGTTTCATTGGCACCCATACCACATCACATTGTTTCCTTTTTTATACATGCATGAAAAAAATCGGAGGGATAAATTATATTTTATTTTTGTAAAATATTCAGAAACCACAATGATCATTTGTACTGCACTTTTGCTCTAGAATGTAATCCAATTTTCCGACTTCAGGTGTATAAACAATGTACATTCATAAAAGCATCTACATGATTGATTGATTGATAGTGTTTAACGCCACTTTCAGCCCGCATGGTTATACATGTATTGTGGCGAACAGATACAAAGTCCATATATAGTGTACAAACTGCATCTGGTTGTCGCTTTTGTTTCACTGAATAATACATGTACATGTACATAAGTCCAATCCTGATGAATAAACTGAATAGCGTCTCATTCTATATAATTCTCTATATTTGTCACAATTACTAGTATTCTGCATACATTTGACATATTTTCCATCTTTTCTGCGAGTGAAATGTTGCATCATAGAATAAAAGTTTATGTCACAGCTTGGAGTTTTTATTTTATAGGTAATTCTAGCACAATCCTTGAGATCATTCACAAATATGTATCAAATTCAGACATGCATACATGTATTCCTTCGTTGGTGAATGGTATGGTGTTCAAATTCTTGCAGCTAGCGAATCAAAATCTCTGACAATAAAATAAATACAAAAGGAGACTAGCCCCCTTAGGTGATTTTTTTCTAATGCAAAAAAGTAAATATACAACAAAAATGAAATAAAGTTCAAATTTATTTCGGGCACTTGGTTTTCTTCTTTAAAATTGTTGACATTTTGGCCTTTTATAGCTTTTATAGACTGTTAAGCTCATTGAAGAAGGCTTTATTCCAAATAATTTGGTCTCTGGTTGATAGTTGTCTCATTGGCAATCTACCGCAAAGTCTTGTATTTTATTTACCCATAGCATTTATAACGTGCTTGTCCAATGTCATTCTACGTTCAATATATAATTGAAAAATTAACTTGTCAATAGAACAAATTCCAGTTCTTTTTTATAAACGAGTTACCCATGTCAACAAATATTCAAATGTAAAGGTTTTCTTTTACTGGTCGATTAATTCAGAGATAACTGTATTGTATTTGAAACTTTGCGTATGTAAAACATGGATTTTACTGTCTCAAATTAAGTTTACCAAGTGATATTTGCGACAGTAAAACCAAATTTATGACAATGTACAATGCTGGTCACGTCGCACTCACTGTAAGACATAGTAAAAACCGATAGTCTGATGACGTTGTTTGCGATTGACCTCGGGTCTACTGCTGTAACTCATTCATAAAAAACAACTTGAGATTAGTGAATATATTCTAAATTTGTGAAACATATGACAACGATGTGGTTTTTTTTTCAGTTGGGGAGATGTTACTTTCAACACTTCATCTGATGCCATAAAATACCTAGAATTGAATGAAAGGCAAACTAAAACTAGAACAGGTGCAAATGTCGCAGACGTTCGAGAAGTGTCGCCTAAAATATTTGAAACAAAAGGGGATCATGATCCAATTAAATATTATGAGATGTACAAATCAAAGAGGCCACTAAATTTCTGTGATGCAGAGGACCCAATTTACTTGGCGCCGCGCATAATTTCATTGGATGACACACACTCCCAAATATGGTATCTTCGTCAGAAAGTAGGAGAGAGAAAATGGGTTCTATCGTAATAACTATGAAGATTGAAGGAGGTTTAGATGAAAACAAGTGTTTAACAAACCACAGTGCCCGAAAGTACCTAGTTCAGAAACTAAGATAAAATGAAATTGCTGACACGGACACTATACAAATTTCGGGTCACAAAAATGTAAGTTCCATAAGCAGTTATAGTTCAATTTAAGAAAACAAACGGAGAAAAATTTCAAGTTTTTTAAGTAATACCAGCAGCGAGAAAACTTGTCACACTTCCACCGGGCCAAACTTACCGTGCACACCAGCGTCAACAGTCCTCTCTTCTCTGTCTCAGCCTATCAACCAACAAAACAACATTGATATGATGACACCTTCCATCAGCTCGGAAACCAACATGTCCTGCCGTATCAATTCCAAATTTTATGTCGCTACCCTCAACATCAACTCCCTCAATGTTTACATGAAAAGCCCGCCTCAACAGTAATGACCGCGCGCCAAATACAGTTTGATCACAACGTGTAGTAACATTTGTTTAACTTTTGTAAATTTAAACTTTTTATGTCTTCAAATTGTTAATTTACATACCATGTTCATTAAATGTCACTCTGTTATTAATTTAGTCATTTTCTCTTTCTATTTCCCAAAAATGTCTTATCGCCTGGACTCTATGAATTACTATGCTATTAAGGGATATACCCAACAATGGTACCCCACGAGTGAAATTATGAACACTTTTTTTCTTTTAAACAATAAATTTGTTACATATTTATTTTTTGATATTTTTTTATCGATTTCAGTATAAAGACACTTTACGTACGCGTATATTGTCTAATTATTATTGAAAAGCTGTTCTTTTTTTTTTCTTTTCTGAATGTGTCCTTTGACAAATAAGTGTTCATCTTTATGTAACAAATAAAACGAAATCGGAAAGGTACAGCTAATTCAAGAAAAAGGGGGAAACAAGAAATCAAAAGAAATCACAACAGTCAATGTTATGGGAAAATGATTTGATATTGTGGGTATCTAGTTTAAAATTAAAAACCTGACATTCCAAGCACACAAAATACATAAATCATGTAACATGTGTAATATGCATTTACTGCATATATCTTTGAAAATGTTGAAGTACTTTTAGATTTATTTTTTTTCAATGAAACTCTATTATGGCTACTTGTATATGCTGCAGCCTGTGAAAATATCTTTATTTTTTAACTTTTCAGCCTATTGGAAGTTAGACGGTATCAACATCTACAAAACAAATAATTTAAAAGTGATTTGATGGTCCCGGACTCTGATGTATACATTTAAAGGTTCTCCTATTTAGATAATAATGTCACGGTGTTAGCCATCAACTAAATCCCTAATCAGTTGGTTAGAGGAGATCATATAGTAATATTTGAATAGTGTTATAGTGTTTACATGATGTAAGATTAATCCATCAAAATTCATAAGATATAATCTAATTAAGGGCTTCCTCGTAAGCCTATTAATCAAAATGCTGATATTTTACTTTTTACTGTAAGTTATAAAACTAACAAGAATACTCCAAGGAAATTTCAAAACGGAAAGTCCCGTAGCAAAAGCAAAAGCTCAAACACATCATGACATACGAATGGAAAAAAAACTGTCATATCTTGACTTGGTACCTTATGTAGAAAATGTTGGATAAACCCTGGTTTTATTGCCAGCTTAACCTGTCGCTTGTATGACAGTCCCATAAAATTCCAATATATTGTATTGACAACAATGTGTGAGCAAAACAAAAAGACATAATAGGTAAAAATGTCAAAATTTTGGGTACAAAAGTTTACATTGTGTTATGTTCCTAATCACTAACGCATGCCATAGTTGGAAACAATTGAATTGCTTGAAAATGAAGTTATGAGACAGTTGAAAGTTCATTCTGCAATAAGATATTCCATTGTTTTTTTTTTTTTTTTTATTTCAGGCCGGGTCTTTTGGAATGTTGCAAGCTTTCGATCCAATCCTTAATAGTTGTTCCTGAACTAACCTAAAACAAACGACAACTGTAAGAAAAGACTCTAACAAAACCATTATGGACGTCATGGGACTTTTGTTTTGATGTCTCAGAAAAGATTACAGTTACAATTACATTATCTGATCATATATGAATTGTTCGGTGTTCATGTCATATCATTTGTAAACCTTATAAACATTTTCTTAATAAGATGTAATAAAAGAAACAAAAGGAGAAAAAAGAAAAGAAAAAAATATTGAAAAAAGAAAAATTAAAACAAATATTGAAAAAAAATAAAAATAAAAAAAATATTGAAAAAAGAATAGAAAAGAAGAAAAAAATTAACATAAAACAAAGTGTAGATGTTAATTGGGAGGGTGGGTAATGCAGCCAAGATTATATCTTGCCAGTTACAAGCCTGGATAAATGCAGAGTGACCACCATTGTTTACAAGTAAAGTAGAAAGAATGAAACACCATGAACACATAAGAAATATTATCATGATAATAATTGATATAAAAAAAATCCCAACTCATCCATCGCACTTTGCAGTAAAAAGGGGTGAAGTAATTTGAAATATATTTTAACATTTTTGATTGTATAATATTTTGGTCCATTCATAATTATTTCCCATCCAGTTAGATAGTTTCCTCGTAATCCATTCAATATATGAAAATCACTTTACCTTTCAGTCTACGTTGGACGGTAGTGACAAGTGAACAAGTCAGGATCTATTACGATTTAAAAATTCTTATTTGTACAAATTAAAAATCAGCGGGAGATACAAAGTGGATATGAAATATTCATCCATTCAACAAGAACTGACAACTCCATGACAAAAAACGTTTAACGTGATCAAATCCACATATGATTGTATACATTAATGTGTTCACATCAATATATTTTTTTTCCAACGTGTATTCCAAACAAGGGTTTAAAACTAAACTTGGGGCAACAGAAGTTTAACGATGTTCACACCTCATACATCTATTTGGAAATAAAAAAATAAAAAATGATGGAATCTTAAGACTAAAAAAAGAGCAAGACCGTGTGAGTCGACAGTATGACTGTCTTTTGATATATATAAATCGCTCGTAATGCGAATCTACACACAACCGCAATTTAACAATCATTTGGACATAATCAGTACATTTAGAGATCACACTACTTTTCTAGTATCTGAAGATTTAAAATAAGTATACGCGAAAAATTATTTTTATTTTTTTTTCTTGACTGTCTTGATAAACATGACAATTCCGAGGAGCTCAATCCCAAGAGTTATCCAGAACATATCTACCAGTCGGAGAGTGCTTTTTTTTTTTTTTTTTTTTACGAGGAAAACATGTTATCTGTCTCCTTGACAGCATGTAAGTAAAGTTATCGACAGGCCTTTTCGGTAATATACATGTAGCTGTTTCTGTTCTCATACATCCTTGGCTAGGTAATTCCTGAAAGGCGCTTCGGACGCATGACATTTATAACGTGTTGTTTTGAGAATGGAAATGGGGAATGTGTCAAAGTGACCACAGCCCGACCAAAGAGCAGAAAACAGCCGAAGGCCACAGATGGGTCTTTAAAACAGCGAGAAAATACCGCACCCGGAGACGGGCTTCAGCTGGCCCCTAAACAAAAATGTGTACTAGGTCAGTGAAAATATACGTCACACTTATCTGCGAAACATATAAATGAACTACAATTTAAAAAACATACAAGACTAACAAAGGCCAGAGGCCCTGACAAGGGACAGGCGCAAAAATGCGGCGAGGTTGAGGATGTTTTTTGAGATCTCAATCCTCCCCTATATTTCCAGCCAATGTAGAATAAACTGACACACAGCAATACGTACAGTAAAACTCAGTTCAAAAGAAGACTTAGTCCGATGTCAGAATAGGAAACAGATGAATTTAAACGAAAAGACAATGATACATAAATTAACAAAGGACTACTAGCAGTTACTGACATGCCAGTTCCAGACTCAATTAAACTGATGAATGAATTACATTGAGTTATGGTTTGATTTTTGCAAATAAGAATATAAATTTGCATCAATTTTTGTGTCTTAATGTTTAACTAAATACAGTTGTCAATTTTAGTAACTTTCGAATTATTTTATTCTTGAGATATACGAAGAGATAAATTCTATTCTACACCGTAATATAACAAAATTAAAACGATAAATATTGACTTTTTATTTTATGTTTGCTTACGCAGTCCCACAAAGAGTATAATGAATTGAAATGGCAGTTTTGTATAAATGCTACCACCTACAATTTGCCAAATATAACAGAAAAGAGGAGAAAAACACGTTTAAGACAATGGATGTGTGACAATATAGTGTGTATTACCGCATTCATGACATTTTTGATTTAATCTCAATAGCCAACTAAAGTACACAAAAGTACTTTACTATTTAGCATGCATTGAGAGTTACTTACTGATACTGATACTCAGGGGAAAGGTATCTGCTCTGATACATGAATTTTAGCATGATGCTGCTTTTCAAAGACTAACAGAAAGTTAGTACTAAGATCCGTAGTACGCAAAAAAGAAATAATTTTTGATGATGTTCTTGCTAGATACTAATGTCTAATTTTTTCAGAATAAATTGATAGCAAGTATACAACTGCTAAACTGCTACGGTAAATTAGAAAATCAATATAGGGATTATATTCAGATTAAAAAAAATATATGGAAACAAAGATAATTTTCAGTATCCGAGTTGGTATTTACGAGGCTCTACGCGCATACAGCTGATATCGTATATGAAATTTTAAGATATAAAAACAAGATTTGTTAAGAATTCCACACTTCAAAATGATAAGATCCTTTATTGCACTGCGAACTAATTTGGGAGCAAAAATATCAAAAGTTTGACTAATAGTTTTGAATGTCTCCTTGATATTCTTGCCTCATTTTTTCCCGAAATTAAATGTATATCTTTCCATCTCTATCTGCGATTTGCACTTCTATTTTTTGTAAACCCAGAGGCTGAAGCAAAATGGTTTGCTTTTTAAAACCAAAGCTTCCTGACGGTTTACACTCATGTTTAAAATATAAACAAGGTTCTGTACTGACAAAAGGGTAGTTTATTAGACATTGAAACAAAATCAATAAACGTATTGATACGTATGTGTGACGACAATTCCTTAAGATCCTTATGACACAGATCCAAAGTCAAACCGTGTATTGTGATCCCAATGCCATGAGTGAAGTTTGGAGTCGAATAAAGTTGACTCCTTAGTGAAACGACCTCCATCTCATGCAAAACAGTAGTTGTTTTCAGACGATAAGGATTTTAGAAACTCTATGGTGGCCGGTTAAGGCCATTTTGCGTTTTCGCCTTTCATATTCTATAGGGCGAAAACGCGAAAACGCGAAATCGCGAAGTCGAAAACGCGAAAAGGCGAAGTCGAAAACGCGAAAAGGCGAAGTCGAAAACGCGAAAAGGCGAAGTCGAAAACGCGAAAACGCGAAGTCGAAAACGCGAAGTCGAAAACGCGAAAACGTGAAAACGCGAAGTCGAAAACGCGAAATCGATTTCGCGTTTTCGACTTCGCGTTTTCGCGTTGATTTCGATTCGCGTTTTCGCGTTTTCGCCCTATAGAATATGAAAGGCGAAAACGCGAAAACGCGAAAACGCGAAATAGCCTTAACCGGCCACCATAAAACTCAGCAAACTGGATTTAGAAGATTGCTTTGATATGGATGTTGATTGGATACACATTAGTATCAAATTCCATTTTTTCTTATTTTTTTGCCTGTTGTCCTCGATTTTACTCTCTCTCTCTCTCTCTCTCTCTCTCTCTCTCTCTCTCTCTCTCTCTCTCTCTCTCTCTCTCTCTCTCTCTCCGCATTATTGTTTTATTAAAAATGGACTCAAAGATAGTTAGGTGTAACAGGTACATATACATGTTATCATATTCAAAATTTTATCAATTCATTTCGTGAAATATTTTTTGATGGGTCTGTGAATGATCTTAAAATTGAGAATGGAAATGGGGAATGTGTCAAAGAGACAACAACCCGACCACAGAACAGACAACAACAGAAGGTCCCCAATAGGTCTTCAATGCAGCGAGAAAACCTCACCCGGAGGCGTCCTTAAGCTGGTCCCTAAACAAATATATATACTAGTTCAGTGATAATGGACGTCATATTAAACTCCAAATTATACACAAGAAACTAAAAGTAAAAATAATACAAGACTAACAAAGGCCAGAGGCTCCTGACTTGGGACAGGCGCAAAATGCGGCGGGTTAAACATGTTTATGAGATCTCAACCTCCCCTATACCTCTAGCCAATGTAGAAAAGTAAACGCATAACAATACGCACATTAAAAGTCAGTTAAAGAGAAGTCCGAGTCCGATGTCAGAAGATGTAACAAAAGAAAATAAACAAAATGACAATAATACATAAATAACAACAGACTACTAGCAGTTAACTGACATGCCAGCTCCAGACCTTGTATTGTTTGTAAAAATATATATTCATCAAACTTTCATATCGACTTATTTGCATAAAATCTTGATACAAAATTATATGTATGATGATGACTATATATTACGCATCAAGATTGTTTTGTTTTTTTTCATTGAAACTTAGATCGAGTGTTACTCTTTGTTTTTCATTTTTTGATAATGTCTGTATATGTTGCCGAGTATTATTGCATATCTAAATCTAAGATTAGAAAAATTTGGTTGACAATTCCGTTCATGAAGATATTTTTGTCATTTTCTTACTTGTTTGAAGCAGGGTAGTAAGTCACCAATTTCAGGCAATCAGGTAAAATGTAACATTAACAGACTCTGATGTCATTGTATTTCTTATTAGTTATCATGAAAGGTTTCAGAAAGATTGTCCAAAAATGTAAAAAAAGCGTTGATTTCTAAAAGTTCCCCTTCTGACTTTTGATCATTTTTTTTTCAAAACAATGCACCACTTTTGCACTGTACGACAGGCTTTAATCAAAGGAAATTATATTAATATTCAAAATAAGACCAAAATCAGCCGTGAGATATGTCGGTTCTTTGAATTTTGAAATTTACCCCGTACTAAAAGTATTTAAGTATTTGGCTGCAAGCATAAAGATGTATATAATCCAAGTAGACTTATAACTATTTAATGGCGACTGGCAATACACAGTATACAATGCATGTCTTATCATAGCACGTGTAACTCATTAACATAATGAGGTCGTGTTACTGTAGTATAAATAGATAAGGTATTTATAGCCAATACTGTTACATCCTTTCTCTTTAGAAAATAAGATATAATGTCTTATCTTAAACTGTCAAATGAGTGTAATTAAATTTACTGTAATATACCAAGCTTAATCAATTATAAGAATATAACAGATATTACTTTTAACATTAATTAACCAAATTAACTATCAAAGTCGAATGTCTATTTTCTGAATTAACAAATTACTTTCAAATTAATATTTTAGTTAAAGTCCTTTTTCTATTCACTAAAACTAGAGTCTAAAACTAGAGTCAAAGTACATTCAGTTCATAACAAAGTCTTTGTATTTCTCTGGTCTTTCTATCTTTCTCCCGTAGCGTGTAACAATTGGGTCGGACGGTACCGATTCTGCTTCGTCTCTTGAATTGCTTAGCGTCTCGTTTTGATTGTCAGTTTTAGGAACATCTATATCAACTTCTATGTTCTCCGGTTCATTAAACGGTTTGTATTGTTCATTTGTTTTTCGTACGGCTCGTCGGTTTCGGCGTATCATTTGTCCATTTTCTTTCTAAGGTCGTATGATCTTGCGCTGTGAGTGTTCGTGACAATTCCTTTTCCCACTGTTTCTTACTTTCCGGCGCGATTCGGACAATATCTCCGCGTTTGAGTTGTTTAAGATCACTCGCACCGCGGTTGTAATAATGAGATTGTCTTAGTTTACTTTTTTCAATATTCTCGCGCACACTTTCGGCTAGTTCCGGTTTGAGTAAACTAGATTTGGTTGGTAGCAATGTTCGAGTTCTCCTATTCATAAGTTGTTGAGCCGGGCTATAGTTTGTACTTTGTTGAGGAGTGTTTCGATAATTCAAAATCGCGATTAAAGGATCGGATTGCGACTTTTTGGCTTTTTTCATCAAACGCTTTGCCGTTTTCACCGAGTTTTCCACTTTTCCATTCGATTGTGGATGTCTTGGGCTTGAGGTGATATGTTTAAAGTCCCATTTCTTACTGAATTCGCGGAATGCCTCAGATGAATATTGTGGTCCGTTGTCCGAGCAAACGAATTGTGGAATTCCGTAACGCGCAAAGTGTTGTTTCAACTTATTGATTACTGTTTTTGATGTAGTATCACCTAATCTGTCAATTTCAAAATAACTGCTAAAATAGTCCACCGTAATCAAGTAATCGTGATCGTTTAACGAGAATAGATCTGTCCCTACTTTAACCCAAGGTCGGTCTGGAATAACGTGTGACACTAGAGTCTCTTTTTGTTGTTTCATTCCGTATGACTGACACGTTTCACATTTGCTGATGTAATCTCGGATTTGACTATTCATACGCGGCCAATATACACATTCACGGGCTCTTTTTAAACATCCTTCTATTCCGATATGTGTATGAATTTGTTCTAAAATTTCGGTCCGCATGCACTTAGGAATTACACAACGGTCCCCTTTGAAAATAATTCCACCTTGTATCGACAGTTCGTCGCGGATGTGATAGTACGGCGCAATATCCTGTTGAATATTGATCTCTGTCCATCCTTTAGCTACCTTGTCGATAAGTTTGAGTAATATAAGGTCTTTCATTGTCGCGTCGGCAATATCTTTCTGACGTTTTGCTGATATTGCAAGGTAATCCCCCATGTTTATATTTTCTAGTTCCATTTCAATGTCCGATCTAACATGACATATCTCGTCCTGCTTCTCCGATTTGTTGTTTCCGTTGTTCAGGTACGCACGCGATAGAGTATCCGCTATGTACATGTATCTTCCTGGTTTGTAGTTGATTTCTATGGTATATCGTTGCAATCTCAAGAGCATTCGTTGAAGTCGTTTCGGCGCTTGAAACAGTGGCTTCTTGTAGATTATTTCAAGTGGTTTGTGGTCGCTTTCCACAAACACGTTTCGACCGTATGTGTATTGGTGAAATTTTTCCATACCATATACAACAGCTAGCAGTTCTTTTTCAATCTGTGCGTAGTTTTGCTCTGTTTTTGTTAACGCTCGACTTGCGTATGCGATTGGTTGGTTGTTTTGCATTAACGTTGCACCAAGTCCGGTTTCGGACGCGTCCCATTGTAGGGTTGTGCTAAGTTTCGGATCGAAGTATCTTAACACTGGCGTTTTTGGTTATTGCGTCTTTAATTCGAGCGAACGCGTTATCGTGGTCATCTGTCCAGTTCCACGCACTTTCTTTGTGTGTAAGATTTCTGATCGGCTCGCACAAATCGCTTAGATTTTCCATAAATTTCGTGAGATAGTTTACCATTCCCAGTAAACGTTGAACTCCTTTACATCTTTCGGTTTATCCATTTGCGTTATTGCAGCGATTTTCTCCGGACCGGGCTTAACACCGTCTGCGGTAAGTAGGTGTCCGATATAAGGCATTTCAGTAAGGCGTAACTGAAATTTGTCTCGGTTTAGCTTAATATTTCTAGAACGGCATCGGTCGAGAAATGCTTTGAGCTTAATGTCATGATCGGCAGTTGCTTCTTCTACCGTATCTCCTTCACCGTATATTAGAATGTCGTCCGCGACTGTGCGTACACCTGGTAAATTTTCGATTTCGCGCTCTAGAAATTGTTGAAAATATTCAGGGGCGGGCGAGATTCCAAAAGGCATTTTCATCCATCGGAAGCGACCGAACGGTGTTTCGAATGTAGTCAAGTAACTACTCGATTCGTCCATATTCACATGCCAAAATCCGTTTTTTACATCACATTTACTGAATATTTTCGCTTTATTCAGCTCGGGCAATAAATCATCTATAATCGGAAGAGGGTAGTGACTTCTCTTTAACGCTTTGTTAAGAGGCTTTGGGTCTATGCATATTCTAAGTTTCCCATTCGGCTTCTTGACGGTTACAAGACTTGATACCCAGTCTGTTGGTGTATCAACCGCTTTAATCACTCCGTTCGATTCTAATCGTTGAAGTTCACTCTTCAATTTCGGCTTCATCGCGATTGGAATGCGTCTTAACGGTGATTTCACAGGTGTGATTGTCTCATCAATTTCAAGGTGCAAATGTCCTTGAAAGCTTCCTTCTCCGTCAAATATATCTGCATATTCTTTGACAATGTTCTGCATTGAAAAATCGTTCATGTTATCTCCCTTTTCACACGTCAGTATGTTGTGAAACTGTATCTTAATCAAACTCATCTGCTGGATTGCCCTTGACCCCAGCAGAGGTGTGTATTCATCACCGACAACTATAAATTTCACATTATAGCGTTTGTTTGTTTTAGGATTTTTCAACCGTAGCGTGCAAATTCCATACGCTGACATCTGCGATTTGTTATACATCGTTAGTGTGTTATCAGTTTCTTCAATGAGTGACTCATGCACCAGTGACTTCGGGATTAGATTAGCTGTTGCACCGCTATCTAATTGGAATTTTATCTGCTTGTTTTGATCAACTAGAAGCATCTTAGCGAATATTTTGCTTTGAACCATGTTGATTTCACTTGATTCTACTGTGTTGATTTCGAATTCACTTTCGCTGTCATCTGTGTATACATTAGCACTAACATGTTTTACTTCAGAGCGTCTTTTCATGTACTTGCCTTGTCTGCATTGAGATTTAAAGTGGTTATATCTTCCACAAGAATCGCATTTTTTCCATATGCGGGCACTTTCCTTTCTCACATTGCCTTCCACAATAATCACAATTGTTTGCTTTCTTGGGAAATTTCTTAATGTCTGATTGTTTATCATGCTTGTTTTGCCTACGCTTATGAAATTTAGCAGTTTTGTGTCTTACCGCTTTAATGTCTGTGCTTTCATTTATCCCGTTAGATCCTGCCATTGTTTGTAGTTTTTCGTTGTTGACTCGAATGAGCGACACAAGTCTATACTTTTTGTAACGTCAGTCCATCCTCTTGAAGTAAGCGCTTACGCGAAGTGTTGTCTCTTACACCACACACGATCCTGTCGCGGATAAGGCTTTCTTCAAGTTGTCCATAATTGCACGTTTTGCGAGTTTTCTTAGTTTCGAAACGTTTCCATCAATACTGTCGCATTCTTTTGGTCACATATATTGAAAGAGTACCTTTCAAAAGTTTCATTAGTTTTTCCTACGCAAAATGCCTCGAATTTCTCAATAACCTTTGTAATGTCTTTCCTGTGATTTTCTTCTTCAAACGCGAACCCGTCAAAATGTCCATTGCATCTGATCCTACGCAAGTTAAAAGTGTTGCTGTGCGTAATTTTGCATCTTTTTCTGATAGTCCTGACGCAATCTCGTAGTTGTCCCATGTTCTTTTGAATTTTCTCCAATTCGTCGCAATATTTCCATCAAGATCAAGTTTTTGAGGAAATGGAATTATAGATGGGACGGCGGCAGCCATGTTTATTTGTGGTTCTTCAAGTTCATGTGCAATTTCTTCTCCGATTTCTGTGTCGCTTTCTGCACTTTTCCGTGGACATTAGTTCCTTTGTCAAAGTTAATTTGATCCCACATCTGACACCATATTTAAGTATTTGGCTGCAGGCATAAAGATGTATATAATCCAAGTAGACTTATAACTATTTAATGGCGACTGGCAATACACAGTATACAATGCATGTCTTATCATAGCACGTGTAACTCATTAACATAATGAGGTCGTGTTATTGTAGTATAAATTGATAAGGTATTTATAGCCAATACTGTTACAAAAAGAACTAACTTTCAATAAAAAGTAAAACAACAAAAAAAACCGAACTCCGAGGAAAAGTCAAAACGGAAGGTCTGTAATCAAATGGCAAAATCAAACGCTCAAACACATCAAACGAATGGATAACAACTGTCATATTCCTGACTTGGTACAGGCATTTTCTTATGGTGATTTAACCTGGTTTTATAGCTAGCTAAACCTCTCACTTGTATGATAGTCGAATAAAATTCCATTATATTGACAACGATGTGTGAACAAAGCAATCAGACATAATAGGTAAAAATGTTAACAATAGGGGTACAGCAGTCAACATTGTGTTATGATCTTAATCACTATAAAAACAAACAAATATGTAACAAAGAAACACAAAAAGACATGTAGACAAAGCACACATTAGCAAAAATGAAAGACAAGAATACACAAATTTACCATAGCAAAATAACACAATGACGGGATGTATAATAACAGAGCCATGTCATATCTAAACCTAAAATTTAACCCATAAATTGTCGCTTTCTACAATTGAACAAAAACAGTTTACACAGAAAAGCTTACATAGAAATGTACGAGGGAAGAAACGACCTTTTGTTCCTTATTGTTAATTTTCCATCGTTGAACGGAGAGACCGATATGGTCCTTTCCCTCTTTGTGGTGTGTATATTTTGCAAGTCGTTTCTAATATCAGAGAATGAATCAATTTTCAGATTTAAATGAATGTTATATATATCGACGTCTGTTCCTCAAATCGACGTCTAAATCTGACGTTACATTCTCAAATCAGCGACAAATATTTTTACCCTCTAACCAACGTCCAATGTGCGTCATGTATTGCCAAAACGACGTCCGATCGACTGTAGTTTCTCTTATCGATGTCCAATATCAGTAAATAATAAATTACTGCATGTATATGATTTTGAAACATTTAAATACGAATAAAAAATGAATTTTGGTCTATTTGTTTTTTTTATAACAACCCAATTTTCAAACAGTTAACGACTTTCCACAGAGATTTATATAAAAAGGTAATAGATGTATTGGTATTCATTTGCATCAGATCGATTTGTAAACGACGCAGCGTTATTTTTATTAAATTGATCACTATTTATATCATCTGTATCGTTTTGTCTTTATTTAAAGCTGTTTTAAGAAACTTACTGTCTTTAAACATTACAAATGTTAATGACTTCAAAGACGTAATGCGAAAGAACAACATAGTCAGTACATCTCCTCCAAAAGAATCAACTAAAACAAAATAAAAGGACTAACATCGATAAATGACAACAAGACAACCACCGAAATCTTATAACATATACATGTATATTAATATCTATCTTGATAGAAACTAATCCAATCGATCTACGTTGTCGAATGTCATTAATATTCATATTGATAAATGACATGTGAGTATACGTCAATGAGAAAACAACCTCACGACAAAGAAAACCAAACGACATTCAGTCCTCAGCAATGAACAAAATAAAGAAGTACATCCAACTGTTTTGAAAGTATTACCATTCGGATTCTGTAAGATATTTTCAACAAATTTCTGAGTTTTACTCCTGGATTGAAACATATACAAAACAAATTGGCTTTATGTATTTATGTTGTGCTGCTACACCACTGTTCTAGGTTAGGGGGATATTAAGCGCTCACAAACATGTTTAATCCGCCAAATTCTTTATGTGCCTGTATTCCAGTGGTTGTCTTGGTTCATGTCTGTCATATTTGTTTTTCGGAACTATGTTGTTATAAATAAGACCGTTAGTTTTCTAGTTTAAATTGTTTACATTTATCATGTCGTGGCCTTTTATAGCCGACTTTACGGTGTGGGGTTTTATCATTGTTGAAAGCCGTACGGTTGCTAATAATTGCGTACATCAACCTCTTTTCAACACTAGTGGATACTTGTCCCATCGGCAATCATACCACATCTACTGATTTTTAGGTAATCTCTTAAATTTTTAAATTGATATCATAACATGTTTACATCAGCCATTTAATAAAGTTATGACGTCATTGCGCTAAATCCATAAATTAGACGAGAAGCCAAATATTGGATGTCGATTTGAGAACACCAAAAAAAAAAAAACAAAAAAACGTCGATTTGGAATCTTTTATTGAGACGTCAGATTTGGACGTCGATTTGAGGAACGGACGTCGATTAGAGACCGGACGTCGATCTGCGTCTTACATATATATATATATATGGGGGTGGGGAACTTCATTATTAAAATTTTTAAATATCCACATGGTCTAAAAAAAAGGCAATCAAGAATCAAACTCTATCAATCAATGGAACAAGTAAAATAATAAACTGCCATATTCCTGATATGATACATGCATTTTATCCAAAGATTTTGATTAGTTAAACCTAGTTTGACACATTGTCCATTTCCATTCTCAATTTTATTATAGTCAGCAAAAACTCCCACTGCTATGACAGTTACTAAACCATGAACTTTCTGCATAGGATCAGGAAATATTCAATAAAAAGACAGTTTTTTTCATTTAATAGAAGTGATTCTTCTTGTGGAAAAAGGGAATAGTAACCAGACTGAAGGAGCATCTGTGTTATCATATCTTTTTAGATATTTTAAAAATTACCACATATATGTTACAAATATAGAAGAAACATAGATAGTCAATTCGAGCAATCGCTTTCTCTCAAACCAACAAGAAACACAAATAATCATAAAGTTCGACTTTGTACACATCACTTTTCAAGATCACAAGCTACGATAAGATGCCAACTACCCGCAAAGAAAACATACCGTCACAATATAACCTTGGTAACCACGATATATAACGTACTGAAATAACCTAAACACTCCAATTAAAAATTAGCAACCAGTTTAAATTTAAGATAATTTTTAACCAATGACCATTACTGAAAGTACAATATGTACCAACAACTTTTATAATCTTATATTATGTTGCTTTCACACATTTCAGACATATGGATAAAAACCCCATTACCATAATCGAAAATGGAGCATTTCAAAATATGACATCATTGGAAACACTGTAGGTATCAGCTAGTAATATTTTCATTTAACAGTTATTGGTTGTGTATTTTTTTTTTTTTTTTTGTGTGTGTGTGATTTGTGAAGAGAATAATAATCATGTTATTGGTTGTGTATTTTCTTTTTTTTTGTGTGTGTGATTTGTGAAGAGAATAATAATCATGATAATACACATGGAAAATTAAAAGAATGATACTTACCAAATTTTCTGATTGTCTTATGTTTCCAACGGCATGTCTACAATATATACAAAATAAAATCAGTAGTGGTTTTACTTTTAAAAAATGTTCATCATATTGCACGTATTATAATAATGGACATGGTATGATTTTATTTTATATCTCATCCCATTTTTTTACATTTTGTTTTTACATTGTGTCATAGATCAAATTTATTCGTTCAGTGTATGTTTACTTGTTTTGGTTAATATGTCTTTTGATTAAGGTAAGCCATTTCAATTGATGTTTCATAGTGTCTTTCTATGTTGTCATGTTACACTAGTATTTCAGGTTAGGCTGCAGGTTTGTGTGTTTTAAAACGTTTAAATCCGCTGGATTTGTTTGCACATGTCGTAAGTCAGGAACCTGTTGTTCATCAGTTGTCGTTTGTTGATGTGGTTCACAAGTGTTTCTCCTTTTTCGATTTTTATATAGCTAAATAAAGGCAACAGTAGTATTCCGCTGTTCAAAAGTCATAAATTGATTTAGAGAAAACCAATTCGGGTTATCGACTATAATTTAAGGGAAACACATGAACTATTAGAGGAGAACAACGGAACAACAAAAACACTAAAGTGCAGCAAAAAAAAAAAAAAAAAACTAAAGCAACATACATAGAAACGAACTATTTGACAACAACTGCCATATACTAGACTTGATATGGCCGTTGGTTTTCCTGTTTGAATCGTTTAAACAAGACATTTTGGGTGACCTTCATAGCTTGCTGTTTGGTGTGAGCCAAGGCTTCATGTTGAAGGCCTAACTTTGACTTATAATGGTTACTTGTGACTTGGATGGAGAGTTGTTTCATTGGCACTCATACCACATCTTCTAATATCTACGTATCAGACTTTTGCATCTGGTCATACTTGTTTATATATTTTATAAAGTGATGAAATAACATTCGTGAATAATTTGGTCCGCTCTCAACGAGAATAGCATCAATCTACAAGTCAGTACTTTGGTACCGGAATCAAAATGAGGAAAATTGCTTTATAGGCATTTGCTGGTAAGCGTTTTCGAAATACCCATCTAGTACAGTAAGATTAGATTGTTTTAAAAGCTATAGATGATTGTGCAATATTGTTTTCTGTTCTATAACAAAGCCATTTTTATATGTTGTACAATTTAATGTTTTTAGAAATTTGTATTGGTGTAACATATCAACCATTGAGACGGACGCATTTATAAATTTGCCAAATCTTCAAAATTTGTAAGTATTACTCATTTGCGAGTTACATACTTTTTGTTTATTTCGTTTATAGGGAAATAATACTCGTACTATAAAACACATGTTGTAGAAAATAATGATCAACATTATTTTATTTTGTCTTACAAATGAATCTTGTTGCAACTGACAAACGCATTACATATATGAAAAGAAACTTTAAGCTTAATCGTTTAGTTAAACGACATTACGTTTGAAAATCAAAATTAATACTGGGAAAGCTACTGACTGCTTTCAGCATAGTAACCAACGTCGTTTTTGTTTGATTGCCGTTAGTCCTATACTAAAATATCAAACGCAGAAATAGCAATCTCAAGAACGTTTACAACTTGTATTGAAAACAGTAAAAAGAAAATAACACGTTTAACAAAGACTGATATAAAAATTCAGCAGAAACCACATGGCTCCAACAATAAATGGCCTGTATAGATTTCAGAACCTTCACATCGTTGTCAATATAATGGAATTTGATGCGACTGTCATACAAGTGAGAGGTTTAGCTAGCTATAAAACCTGGTTTAATGCACATTTTTCTACATAAGAAAATGACTGTACCAAGTCAGGAATATGACAGTAGTTCTTCATTCGTTTGAAGTGTTTGCAGCTTTTGATTTTGTCATTTGATAAGAAACTTTCCGTTTTGAATTTTCCTTGGAGTTCAGTATTTTTGTGATTTTACATTTTTCATAGAAGACATTGTTTTTCGTCTACAAGAGTGAAATATTAACTACATGTTTTAATCGTGCACTTTGCAGCACATGTTGTGCGCGTTTGAAAATGAAAACATCTTTTTATGTGAGGGCGAACTGCCTCTATACTGTTTTTGTCTATGCGCATTGCCTTGTTACAAAACAAGATAAACACACTGATCTTTTCGAAATATTGAGGACTGCTACCTAAGCAACAGATTACCTCACTTGTATTCAGCAACACATTTTGAAATTGTTGGTCCTTAATAGTCGTCAATTTCGTACTTAATTTTCAATTTATTACTGCTTTGATTTGAGTGTCACTGAAGAGTCTTTTATTGACGAACCGGGCGTGGCGTACATATTTTGAATTCCGGTATCTATAATGAGTTCTTTTTTTATTTTTGTTGAAGCGATTAAATAAAATTGAGAATGCAAATGGGGAATGTGTCAAAGAGACAGCAACCCGAACAAAGAACAAAAAAAACAACCAAAGGCCACCAATGGGTCTTTAATACAGCGAGAAAATCCAGCACCCGGAGGCTTGCTTCAGCTGACCCCTAAACAAAACTATGTTTTAGTTCAGTGATAATGGACGTCATTCTAAACTCCGAAATATATAACAGAAACTAAAATTAAAAACCATACAAGACTATCAAAGGCCAGAGGCTCCTGACTTAGGACAGGCAGAAAAATGCGGGGTTAAACATGTTCTTTTCGATCTCAACGCTCCCCCTATACCTCTAGCCATTGTAGAAAAAAACAAGTACACAGCAAAACGCACAGTAAAACTTAGTTTTAAAGTCCGAGTCAGATGTCAGAATAGGTAACAAAAGAAACCAAACAAAATGACAACGATACATAAATTAACAAAGGACTACTAGCATTTACTGACAGGCCAGCTCGAGACCTCAATTAAACTGATTGAAATATTATGTCTTCATCATATGTCGATTTATTGGATTTATCTAGCTGTCCCTCTTTTACAAAGTGTTCTGTTGCAGCAAATCTGAAAGCATAAACCTTTAAGACATTAGAAGATTACTTTTGAGATTTGTTTACCAGAAGAACTTGGTAATAAAATTGAAGGCCAAAGATCAAGGTCATGTTCTAAAACGATCCCACAGAAGTCGTAATTGTAATTGACAAAACAGTGTTACCCAATTGATAATCGCAATCTTTAATTATAACTGGAGTATTTTGTTTCAAAATGGGACTGTAACATCTCATTACAGTAACTAAATTATAACTTAAGCTATGCAGTTAACATGTATATCATATTCCATATTAACCAAATAACAAACCATCAACGCCCTTTTTTACCCCTTTCCAACTCGCAATATATTAGAGAGGGCACAATTCAAGTACTACTTAAACGTCTTCTGTGCCATGAACTTAATTGTTAAACTCCAATTAGGGTTTAGCAAAACATAACAGCTATCGTTAAAATTGAAAATATACAGATGATGTAAAGATACTGAAGAATTGTAAACCTTCGTTCATAACAGTACTATACATCAAGGAATATTTTGCCTTACTTTAATTTTGTTTCAGATATTTGAGCAACAATAGAATAACTTCTCTACATCAAGCAATATTTAAAGAACTATCAGCACTCATAAAACTGTATGTTAACATTATTACATTATCTTATCTCGATGCAACAATCTAGAGTCAATCAGTGACCCAGTAATTGCTCAAAAGCAAAGTTGAACTTAAAACTTCAATCGATTTGGCAATTATCATTTGGTTCATACTGTCCAGGAAAATGACAGTTGTTATCAAATAGTCCGTTCCTGTATATGTTGGCCTTTCTTTTTTGTAGCAGTTCGGGTTTTTTTTCTTTTATAGTTGACGTGTTTCCCTCGGTTTTAGTTTGCAACCCGGATTTGGTTTATTATTTTGCCTAATCGATTTATGACTATTGAACAGCAGTATACTACTGCCTTTACTAGTCATACATCTCTTCGACAGTTCAGGTTCTTATACATTCTTGGCTTTCAAATACTCAACATTGAAGGTTCCTGATGAAAGTAATATCTGTGCAGAACTTCGGACGCATAAAATATAAATCGTTTTTTCATGTCTAACCTCTTGTTGGTCGTTCAACTGTATGACTATTTGATAACTATAATTAACGCATCCGTAAGACAGTGTTGATTGTAAACTTTCATTCAACGAACATATGATGAAGAGTACAAATTGGCTTTGGCCCAAATAACTGTCTCAAATACGTATATTTTGAACATGTTGAAGATAATAGTCTTGACTCTACCCACGGCCATAACTAACACAGTAAACAATTTTTGTCCTGTTTAATCGCTTGCACAAAGCTATAATTTGTTTTGCAGTAATGTGCTGAGTGGTAAAATTGAAAATATACAAGCGATAAATTATTATCCTACGGCCATAACAGGACAATAAAACAATGATTTTTGTAAAGTTCTAACTATTATTTTGTTTTACCGATTTGCGCAACAATAGAATAACTACACTGAAGAACGGAATATTCCAAGACCTTCAAGCACTCCAAGACCTGTAGGTTTAAATTATTATAATATTTTATCTAGAAGGGAGGCGAAAGATACAAAAGGGACATTCAAACTCATAAGTGTCTGTACATGCAAAGTGTTTCATACAATTTGTAGTATGAATGTCGTTTGTTGCCTTTTACTTGAGACACTTTTACTTTTTTCTGTGAACAGTACATTCACCCATATACACCAAATGATCATCATAACATTTTGTAAACAATTGCATGTTTATAGATATAGGGAGATGTGGTATGAGTGCCAATAAGACAACTCTCCATCCAAGTCACAATTTATAAAAGTAAACCATTATAGGTCAAGGTACGGTCTTCAATACAGAGCCTTGGCTCACACCGAACAACAAGCTATAAAGGGCCCCAAATAATTACTAGTGTAAAACCATTCAATATTCAATTATGAACCACATCAACAAACGACAACTACTGAACATCAAATTCCTGACTTAGGACAGTTGCAAACAATTGCAGCGGGTTTAAACGTTTTAATGGTACCAAACCTTCACCCTTATCTGAAACAATAGTGTAACATCACAACATAGAAAGACACACTATAAAATATCAATTGGAATGGCTTAACTCAATCAAAAGACGTAATGACCAAATGAATATACACTGAACGAATAGATTTGATCTATGATACAATGTAAATACAAAGTTAATAAAAATAAGGGATGAATAATTATAGTAAAAATATTATACCGTTGTGAAATGCTAAACAATTTCAGAAAAACATCGGCTTTGAAAAAAATTACGCCATTTGTAATATCAAAATTAAACACAGGTAAATGCAAATAATTTGTAGATAAGTATACTTCTTCTTCTGTCTGTATAACCTTACGTTTAGGAACACCAAGACATTTCTTGTATAAAAATTAAACAATTCTAAAACTTGGTAAATGTGGGGTGAATATCAACAATTAAACTATAAAATTGTTGCTCGATAAAACTTCGTGTTCTTCATGTACAGGTGTCGAAAGTGTTATGTATATACAGTATAAAAGGAGAAAGGAAATAATTTTGATGTTCATAGTACGAAGAAGTGAAAATTTATAGTAATTTCAAACACTTATCAAAGCTGGTATATAGACCAGATCTAAGTTAACATTAAATAACAAAAAAGCATTACAAATAGTATCAACAGGTCAAATTAACAAGTAAGTACGATTTGAGAGTACTCGCAGTTACTGACAGCTAGTTAAAAGCCAAAACAATTAATAATAAAACATCATGCATCAGAGACTAAAATCAACTAAAACACATCCCAGGGATTTAGTATTTTAACGTCATGGGTAGTCAAAGAAGACATGACTATACCGGGATATTTACTGTGAGTACAAACAAATCTTTGCGCCTAAATCGATTTACTCATACATGTAGAACAGTTACAAACAAGTACCGATATTTCATTGTTTTCCTTCGGTATAAATCATCTTTCTTGCGCTGTTGAGCTATTATTCATGTAATGCAACACAATGCAAATATTACTTGGAGGAACTTCTCGGAGATTTTTCTTAAGTTTATTAATTCTGACACTTTCTGTTTCAAGACAAATTAACCTCAAATTCCAGGAAGGACTTTAATTTTCTGAAATAACACATTTTAATTCTGTATCATGTTGCAGTTATGCTGTAAACTGTTTCTATATGTACATGTGTGTCAGAACTCAGAACAAAATAGAGGTCCAAAAATGGCCACATCTAAAAAGGTTAATTGATATTTTTTGTTAAATAATCTTCTAAATTTGTTCTTAATATACTGCCGACATTTGCTCGAAGGAACTTACTTAAAATAAATCAAATATAAACGATAATAACTGTCCTTTACTAGATTTAGGTATTTCAGTTTTACACTTGGAAACTGTACCCTGACATTTTCGAAAAAAGGGACGATTTTTCGTTCCCTATTGTTCATTTTCCTAATTTAGATGATAATGTTCCTTTGGCACCTTCGTACGGTATTACGACAGCAAATGTCGGCAGTATATTAAGAACAAATTTAGAAGATTATTTAACCAAAAATATCAATTAAAAAAAATTAATAAATAAAAATTGTTTTTATGTTGCATTTCTGTAAATATCGACAATGCAATTTCCCATATGAACTCCTATTACGGTTAAAACTGCAACACTGTTACTATGAAGTTTGGAAAAAAAATCATATCTTAGATTGTAAAATTCATATGCAATACTTTTTTTCAAAGGTCAAAATATAGGGCTGTGCAGCATATTTTTAATGTTTATATGCCCCCAACTTCTAATAGTTTAAACTTACACTAAAAGTATGTACTACCCCTACCTTGACTTTAGGTTTTCTACAGATTTCAATTTGACCAATATGAATATGTAAAGTTATTGCTGACATTCCCAGTATTTTTGTGATTATACTTTTTCCAAAGTTATGTCTCTCCGAGATGAAAAATAGAAATTATATCTGAGAACCAGTACGTAAACAAAATTAATTATCTATGAATATGGTATATCTCTCCAAAAGAGACATGGTTTGAGAAACAGCTGTATTTACAAAGTGCAACCTACTAGTATACTTATATTTATACAAATAGAAAACTCTCAAAAAAAACTTTTACTCACAACAATAATAATTTATCAGAATTATAGCCTTAAGGAAATCACTGCATATACTAGCATGTTTATCTCTTGTCATAAAAAATCATAATATCTAATAAAATTAGTAGATTTGGCTTACAAAGTCCTTATATTTGAATAAAGTAATATTCATTTTTAGTGGAATATTGTTTACACGTTAATTAGGCTTAAATTAAAAGTTGTTGGCTAGCCCCTCTCTGTGATTAATGTAAGATAACTCTGGTCAATTTTCCCAACATTCTATCATTATGAGGCGATAATATAATTTGTTTTCATTTATAGTCTTTTTCAAAAAAGTTAAAAATGTTTTGTGTAGGTTCCAATTATTGACTTTTCACTAAAGCATTCAGCAAAAGTATTTTTTCTCATAACACTAAGAAACTTAATGATGATGAGGGTAGATTTGACCTTGCTCATCTTTGACGGTCTTGCACGGTCGGAATGATTAAAAGTATCAAAATAATATTTATAAGATAATAAAATAATTCTTAATGTTGGTATATATTAATTTTAAACATTTCAAAACAAATAAATGAAATTATAGATATACATAAATGTCTTTAATAAACAAAAAAAAAAAAAAAATACTAAGATCTAGTACATTTATAGATTTTGTAACGATTCTAGATTCTATAAAATAATCATATGTAAAGGTGAAATTATAACCCTGTTCAAGGTAGACAATCTTCATATTGACTTTTTGGCATTGAACATAGTTCAAAGGAATGTAATTATTGCATACAAATGACACATTAAAAGAACTAATTAACACATAATTCGTGCTCCACCTTCAATGACGATTCTGAATTATCAACATAACAAACAGTTGTAAATCTATAGGATAGTGACAGCTGATGAATGCCAACCCACAGTGAAATATATCTGTTTGAGATTTTTTTAAACCTACTCGAAAAGATGCACGAACTACTTGATTTTCATAGCTCATAATTAATGTATTTACACATTGATATAATATGGTTGTTAAACATTATAAACTTCTAACAGTATAAGACACAATACACCTCGTGTGCTTGCGTTAACTTACCCAAATAGATATGTTTTAAAGCCTAAACATTTTGACATATTGTTTACATTTCATCCATATTGGATTTTATAAAAATATCTCAATTCCAGGTTAAGATTCGACTAAATACCAGTATCCCGATATCGTCAGGTAAATATACTACATGATATACTCTAAGTTTTCTTTTACAGTATATTTGATACCCCGAAAAAAAATTTAAAACAAGACTTTGATAATTGTCAGCTTACCCTATATGCATGTTTTCTGACATGAAATGTCTAGAACCTGTTTGAAAATATTTTGATAACAAATTGAAAACATTTCAGAATACGATAAATGTAATGTTTAGCAGATAATCATTCCAACATTCAAGATTATATAAAGTATCCTGCCTCTGTCTCCATTCCACATCTTACTGTATGCCTATTTATCAATGAAAATTCAAAATTTCTGCCTCAAATGGTCAGTTTAGGAATCCTGTCACAACAGTATCATCTCTAACCATATGTCTAACATTATTTCGCTAATATATGAACTACAAGTGTTTAAACAAAGCCATATTTGCAGTTGTAAGTATGAGAATACCAATCTGTTTGAATTCACTTCAAGTTTTATAGAAATGACTGCTTACATCTGATGTTTGCACAATCTACACAGGGAAAATTCACTCACATGAATTTCACGTGAGTTTAAATTCATGTGAATCTCACGTGAAATTCATGTGAATTTCACCTCAAACGAGCTTATACGTGAAAATCACGTGAAATCAGTTCATGTGAGTTTCACGTGAATCTCATGTGAAACTCATGTGAATTACACTTGAAAATCACATGAATTTTTTTGACGTGAAATTCACGTGAATTCTAAAAATAAAGTTCTTCAAATTAGATCTAAATTTTCAAATTGAATTAATATCATGAAAAATACCAATTTTTTGGGGGGTAATGTTCATGTGAAACTCACGTGAAAAAATTCACGTGAGATCTATGTGAATCTCAATTCACATGAAATTCACATGAAAATTTTCACGTGAGTTTCATGTATTAGCTCGTTTGAGGTGAATTTCACGTGAAATTTTTCATGTGAATTTCATGTGAGATTCATGTGAAATTCACGTGAGCAAAATTTGTCTGTGTAATGAAAATGAGTTCTCCGCAATTGCTTCTTGCTGTTTCTATGTCGCGCGTGGGACGCGCGACATAGAAACAACGAGCAGCAATTGCGGAGAACTCATTTTAATTAGATAGATTTTTGCATAACTTCCAAGCACAGTTATTGTTTTCTTTACAACAGACCTTTAAAATAACAAAATCATAGCATCTACAAGTTACATTATCTGTTTAATGACCCAGGGGTAGACATTTTTCAGTTGGGTCCTCAAATTTCCTAAATTATACTGCTGTTTCTAGCAAAAAGTAAAATCACAAAAATACTGAACTCCGAGGAAAATTCAAAACGGAAAGTCCATAATAAAATGTCAAAATCAAATAATAAACACATCAAACGAATGGACAACAACTGTCATATTCCTGACTTGGTACAGGCATTTTCAAATGTAGAAAATGGTAGATTGAACCTGGTTTCATAGCGCTTACCCTCTCACTTGTATGACAGTCGCATCAAATTCCATTATATTTACAACGATGCGTGAACAAAACAGACATAATAGGTAAAATTGTCAAAATATGGGTTCAGCAGTCATCATTGTGTCACAATCTCAAAACAAACAAATATTTAACACAGAAGCACAAAACACATCTATCAAATATAACAACCACATTCCAGCAATATCGAAACCTTAGTACATATTTAGCATGTTTAGGAGAGAACACACTATTGTAAGTTTTATTGAGGATTTTTTGTATTTCTAGCTTGTATTTTTATGCAACGGTCACTAAACAGCACATTAAGATGTTACGGTTTGCTTTTGGGTTATCGACAGGACAAAAAGACGCAACCAATCATTTTCAGGAAGGATCTATGAGTCTCAATTACTGCGAAGAGTAAATAAAATCACTTCTAAACAAATTAAATTCAAAATACTAGTATGCATATATTATGCATTTATTTTTGCATAAAGTAAACTTTGCATACTGTAAACTGTGAATTTATGCTGAATCATCATAGTTAAGACCCAGGATTTTCTTAATCTTCATGAAAATTTATAAAACTTCATATCTGAGTATATTTCATTGAAATCTCTGAGATAAAACAGGTTTTCATCCACCTTCAAGGTTGCACTTCTATAAATTTCGACAATGCAATTTCCCATAGGAACTCCTTTTACGGCTAAACTGTACCATTTTTACTATGAAGTTTTGAAAAAAAAAATATATCCTAGATCCTGGAAAGTTCATATGCACTACTATTTTTTCAATGGTCAAAATATAGGGCTGTGCAGCATATTTTCAAAGTGTATATGCCCCGAACTGCTGAGAGTTTGAAAAAGAGGCGTGGTTTGAAAAACAGCTGTATTTACAAAAAAAAAGTAAAATCACAAAAATACTGAACTCCGAGGAAAATTCAAAACGGAAAGTCCCTAATCAAATGGCAAAATCAAAAGCACAAACACATCAAACAATTGGACAACAACTGTGTAACCTTTAAGTACATGTATTTACCTTTAACTGTATGTTTTACACCTGTCAAAATTGAATCAGAATTCCTCAAAAGTTTTTTTTAATGAATTTGAAATATTTTAAATAAATTTAAAAACGAAAAAGGTAGATCATGTATGTGAAATTTAATCAACACAATTCATAGGTATATAATTTCTGGCAGTGACCCAATATTCCGGTACAAGTGTTCTTCTTAAATTCGTTTGTTTTTTTGGCATCAAAAAGTCACGGGGAAAAAAAATTGAATACGATGTTCTATTTTGGAATTATTACTTGCTGAACGTAACAAATCAATACATTAATCATAATATAGAACGATCTACAAGGTTAAAGTTATTTTGTGTATGTATATTAGGGGGAAAAGGGCTAAAAGAACGATACATAGCTGGATCATCAAAAAGTTCGACTAAACATCTTTCTAACGTACTGACTACTATTTTTTCTACAGTAAAAGATGGCCTTCAAAACTATTGTTATGAGATATATTCTACCAGTGGTGTTAACCAGATGTGGATTCTCAAAAATTCTAAAGATCTACTGCTAAATCTTAAATCACAATCTCTGCAATTTTGCAGCAACATTACAAATTTTGATTTTTCTACGTTTTACAATACTATTCCTCATGCTCCATTGAAAGATCGACATTGCCATCTCATTAAACAGAGCTTTTTCTATAAAAATGGGAATCGAAGATGCAAATTTCTTGTTTTGGGTTATAATTATTCTTTTTTTTTTTTTGAGAAGAACCACACTGAATCTACCAGAAGATATACTGAAGATGATATTATCAAAATGCTGGACTTTTTGATCCACGATATATTTGTTGAGTTTGGAGGATTGGTATTTCAACAGACAGTCGGTATCCAATGGGAAATAATTGTGTACCCCTACTGGCTGATTTGTTTTTGTACTCGTATGAAGCAGAATTTATTCAGAACCTTCTAAAAGACAAAAAAAAAGCACCTTGCGAAATTCTTTAATTTTACTTTCAGATATATTGATGATGTCCTATCACTGAATAACCCATATTTCAGCCAATACTTACATTTCATATATCCCAGTGAACTTGAAATTAGGGATACTACTTATACTAGAAGGACTGCTTCATACCTTGATCTTTTCCTCAATATTGACATAGATGGACGAAATCACACTAAAATCTATGACAAACGGGACGATTTCAACTTCCCAATTATCAATTTTCCATATCTCAGCAGTAACATACCCTCTGCCCCATCGTATGGTGTTACATATCTCAGTTGATACGTTATGCTCGTGCATTATAAACTATACGGACTTCATATACAGGAGTGTGCTCCTAACGCAAAAACTGCTCCAACAAAGTTATGAGGAGGAAAATGACACTCTGTAAATTTTTTGAACACCATCACAAAATGGTTGATCCATACGATGTGACTGTGTCTAAACTAACTAAGGACATTTTAACCGCATCTTAGATTGTGGTTAACCATTTACGTCGTCTAGTCTTTTAAGTACCGAACATGACCTATTCCCGAATATGACTGTTTTGCTGAGTGTGAATTCGCATTGCTATAAGACGTGTCACGGTATTTGTGATCCAACATTCATGAATTTAGTTATGAAGATGTATTTGTAATTCTGATCGGATATTGTTAAATATCTTATCGTTTGTAGTTGTAATTCTATTTTTTTAATTTTCTATTCGTATGTAAATGTAAAGATAATTAATTGGCCCAGTTCATTTATAATATTTTAGTTTAAAGCAACTATATGTACACGATTTAGTTGTTTTACAGTTTGATTTAGAAGAAATACCGACATAGCTAGATAATACAATTAATTATCTAATTACTAACACAATTTTATATTAATATTCTTGTAATTGTTATAAAATACATCTAATAAAATAATGACAAACCTAATCTTGATTTATATCAATTTTTTAGAAATTTACCTGTGACGTCACTTATGTCACGTTGATCCAGTCGTGTGACGGACATTTTGTGGTTCTGTTGTGCTGCTTTTTGTGTGTTGTCCTTAGATGTTTTGCGTGTTCGTTTTTATTCTGTGGTTAGCATGTCAAAATGTACTATTGTGTTGTTTGTTTGTGTATTTCTCTGTCCTGAATGTTCTTGAATTTATTTGTACTGTACTCCTGTCATGTAATATTGTTATTTTAGTGTTATATTTAACGTTGTCATAATAGCGTGAGGTTTGGCTAGCCACAAAACTAGGTTCAACCCACTATTTTTCTTAAAATGTCCTGTACCAAGTCAGGAAAATGGCAATTGTTATCTTATAGTTCGTTTCTTTGTGTGTTGCATTGTCGTTTGTTTTTTGTTGCACTTCAGTGTTTCTGTTGTTTTGTTGTTTTCCTCTTATAGTTGATGTGTTTCCCTCGGTTTCAGTTTGTAACCCAGATTTGTTTTCTCTTAATCGATTGATGACTTTCGAACAGCGGTACACTACTGTTGCCTTTATTTGCTAATCTCCTATCTGAAAAGTATTCAAAAGAATTTAACTAAAAGTGTACATTAAATGATCAAGCAAATGTCGTACGTTTGATGTGGATTTTTTTTTTCAAGAACGCAATGAACAGGAAGCAGTTGTCTACATTCCCACCGCTTATATATGCTGCACGACACTGCTAATATATTCTGCACTAATAGACAAAATAATTACGTAGTGTATTTGTGAGATATATACTAGATACTTTGGAGAGATAATGATATCAAAGGATTGTTCACATTTTGTCTGCAGATCTTTGAGTGGAAACAATTTGACTTTTGTCAAGAATGACACATTTGAACATAACATGAACTTACAATGGCTGTAAGTACATTTTTATATTGTAAGATTTATAACCATATTGTCAAATACGTGTTAATGCAGTATTAGGTGATTTTTTTCATTTTCTGCTCCCGTCTGTAATGGCATCCCTATATGTTTACTTTCTAAAACTCCATCCATAAAATGCCAAATTCATTAACATGAGAATTAAATATTACAAACGAGAAAAACATAACATTATCAAATGCATATCACAAGATTGAAACACTCATTCAATTACAGAAGGCTTGTCAAAAACGATATATGTGTGTCCTTTAAAATTGATGTAGTTTAGAACCTCATAATTGGGTAAACTTTCGTTATGAAGTATTACCGTTACAGAACAGACAGTAAACAACATACTTTATTCACCACTTATGGGTGTTCTCAAACTTATACAGCAGGTACATGTATACGGATTCCATAAATTCATTTAAAAACAAATGATACGAGACACTAGAAGGGTGGTGTCAAGGAGTTGCATTTTCAAACTAATAGTTGTAGGTTTATGATATATACAACGAAAACAAGTTTGGACATGTCATTCAAATCCTTATTGCTTTCTCAAAAACTTCTTTATCAAGCAAAATCAATTTGTTATTATAGAATACCTAACATTAAAAAAATCTCTTTAATGTTTTATATATATATATATATTATTGTTCATCGCAATTCTTTATAAGAAAAAATTAACAAAAATACCGAACTCCGAGGAAAATTCTAAACGGAAAGTTAAAGGCAAAATCAAAACCTCAAACACATTAAACGAATAAATAATAACTGTCATATTTCTGACTTTGTACAGGCGTTTTCTTATGTAGAAAATTGTGGAATAAAACTGGTTTTATAACTAGCTAAACCGCTCACATAATGTACTGTGTACTGCGTAAGAATGTGTCTTCCTGCTATCTGTATTTTTTGATTGGACATCGAAATAAAAAACTGCATTCGGAAATATAGTGACCGTTATAAACAAAAGGATGAGTGCAATAACAAACAGTTAATGTGCATTTTTGTCATAAAGATTTGCATAAAAAACTCAATACGTGTAACTATTAAAATATTCTAACGTACACCGCAGCTGTTTCATTTCATCATATCATTGTTTATATTGCCTTTACAAAACTACAATTAAATAAGTACACGAATCAGAATTTATGCACTTCTAAAGCATTCAATTTTAAATAGGTGTCTTGACTTAGTAACTATGTGATTGTAACGTTGTCTTTTGGTCCTGGGTAAAGTCAAATAGGAATTTGTATGAAGTCATAAAATGTTTGGATCGGAATTATATTTATCTGTCAAGTCTTCAATCAAGTGATTTTAATAATTGTAACGGTAAGCTTTTACATTATTTTAATTGAAAAAGAATGATAATAAAGAGTAGTAGTCTGCATTAATCTACTCAATTCATTACTCATTGTTAATTTGGAATATCTTATGTAATAAACACGTACTACGTACAGTAGTTTTTTCTTATTTTCAAAAGAGAAGCGAACAATACCAAAAGGATAAACAAACACTGACAATGGCATGGCAAAAAACAACAAAAAAGATCAAAAAGACGAACAGCAGTTTACAAAATACAACATAGAAAAATAAAGATTGAGCAACACAATTCACAACAAACGCAACAACCAAAACTTAGAGTGATATCAAGTGCTCCTGAAAGGTTAGCAGGTCCTGTTCCATATTTGTCTCCCGTCGTGTTGCTATTGTAAGAACGTTTCATGAAAAATATCGATATGGTAGTAAAAAAAAAAAAAAAAAAAAACCAAGAAGTTTACTTGTTTACATTTGTACTATAATAAATATAATGTTATAGATATTGAGATAACACCAATTATTTTTCACGTTGAAACAAACAACTATGGCTAGATTTTTTTAAAACATATGTGTAGGTGACTGTTACTTTGGTGAAGTGCCTTCACGAAGTAAATATGTCATTCAGATGAGACTGTATACAAATATATGTTATAAATTTCACAAAGATGATGATGAAAGCTCAACGAAAACGATAGATTAAGGAACTTTTTTTTTCTGGAGTAGTTTTTTTATGTTTACAACTAAAACCTTGGACTTACATGTACAACAGAAATAATCAAGCCTTCCGGTGAACTTGATATACAATTTTGTTTATACGAGAGATCACTTTGTGTGAATTTTAGTTGTCTTATAATAAGTTTCATTGATTTGTAGGTTTCAAAACATTGTTGCTGGTGTTTGTTTCACAAGGGATATTTTTATCGTTGAAATTGTTTAAAGTGTAGCACCTGTTTGTTTCTTGATATACTTAGATAATTGGATATCGGCTTTTTAAGTTTAAATTATTATTTTTAGCGTGTTGAAGTTTCGATGAGGTATCAACATAGCTCTCTTTATATTTTACTTCTGATACTGAAACAGTATTTATAAGTAGGAACGACACAATTAATACTCAACAAATGCAAGAGTTACTTTAATTTATAAACGAGCAGCTAATGGTGTTGAAAACTAACAGTACACAGTAGAAAATAATAGGTAAAACTACATTGAATTAAGACAGTCAATCTGATGTCTTGTATAGGGAAAGTCGCAGCACAAAAAATATAAGTATATATCCATAATTAAGTAAGTTTTGATACCGATAAGCCATGGATATTGTTGCAACTTCCAGTCAGACAAACAACTCCTCATTCAAATATCGGGAACCCTATGATCTGCTAACGTTGTTCGTTGTAGATATTTAAAGATAAATGTGCCAGATGGGTCAGTGAGTTCATCGTTCCCATTCACCTATCAGCATTTCGAATGTAAGATAAATGATTAAACTACTGTAAATTGACCGCTCCCTTTGCGCCCTCTAACCAAATCTAATAGGTGAAACGTTAAATTGGTTAAAATAGGTGTGGAAATAGATTTTTTTTTAAACTAACAACACGTCCTGCATCTTTGTCTATCAGATTTTTCAAAAGTAATATACCAGGATTCTCATGGCTGTTGAAATGTTGAATCCGTGATAAACGATGATATGAGACATGTAAAAGAAAACTATACTTAAAACCAGACAATTAAGGCGATGTACTCGATAAAGGTATGAAATCAAGTAAATATATTTCGGAAATTTTCATATAGTTTAGGTGAAACAGACTGAAAAATTGTCGGTATGTTTTGACATTCTAACTTTTAAAGTTAAATGTGAAATTGCTATCGTATAGGTCATATGGTTTGCATGTACTTTTTGGGCTGAGAATTATGATTTCCTAAATACTGAAATGAATTTGACCAAATTTACTGGAATAATTAAAATATCATTATTTCGATCTTTATCTCACATATCTGTTGTATTATGAAACGACTATAAGTTTTGATTTGTGACAGCTCGATATGATTGCGGTTATTGTGCTCGGCAAAATCTCAACTGTTCATCACACGTGGACTGTCAATGAATTGTAAAAGCTTCAAATCGAATATATCACATATATTTCAGGATTTCTTGTTCCAATTAACATTTGTATCGTTTAACAAAGAAGACACTAAATATACATCATGAATAAAGTGCTTTCCAAGTGTGGATATTAAATATTGTGCGACATGGTAATATTCAACTCGCATATGGCACCTTTTAAAACTATATCGTCTTCTTGTTCAATATGTTTTTCAGCTCCTGGAACTAAATCAACAAAGGAGAAGCGTCATTTGAGGGCATCATTAAATCATTAAACCCTGCTTACTTGTTTTTCTTCAACTTCAATGGTATGCATGTCCAATAAGATCGAAAATACATTTCTTAACGTTGGGAAGGTTATATGAAATTTTATTTGAGAATGAATATATAATCAATTTATACATCTTTGCTGCTTTTCATCTGCATACCTTATACAAACTAACAAATTAGTACTGCATTTGAAAATTTGGATTACAATTCTTTTTCTTTTTAAAGACAATTCCTGTCATCCCGACTATTGTTCAAACGATGGATTTTGTAGTCAAAATAGTTATGGTGATTTAGTATGTTCGTGCATTGGTAACTGGACCGGTGCTACTTGTACAGGTAAGAGGGAAGTTAACCATGTACTTGTCCACGATTTATATACAGGATACTTTTAGGAAATGATATACCATATTGGTTTGCCATGGAATATTCAACTCGGAAGTTATATCTTCTATACTACGTCTATAATAAATTCCTCAAACTTCGAAGAACATTATTTATGTTTTAGCTAAAAATGGGTCTGAACTAGCTTTAAGTAACTGCAAGTACTCTTTTGTTGGTGCTTTGTTTTTATATTTGTTTTGTTATTCGTACCGATATATTGAGTTAAGCCATTTGCAGCTGATTTTTATAGTTTGTCATAACTACCAAATGTTTTTTTTTTTTTTTTTTTTGTAAATTATATAGTTACCAATTAGGTCGTCAAATTTCTCATTTGCAGTGTTTTCACATTTTGCATTTCTTTGTCTTGTATAGCTGAGTATCCTGTATAAGTTTTTCCATTGATTAATGCCGTACGATAAGCTTTATCCACATCTATAACTCTGGTTGACATTTGTCTCATTGGCAATCATAAAACATAGATATAAGAAGATGTGGTATGAGTGCCAATGAGACAACTCTCCATCCAAGTCAAAATTTATAAATGTAAACCATTATAGGTCAAAGTACATGCCTATATTTGACCATGTAAATTGACTTGCATATGCAAAATAAATGCAGAGTATGCATTTGAAAATATTAAAAAAAAAAAAACAGCGTTGTTGGACTGTTGTCACATATAGAGATGGATCTGATTATTCTTCCTTCCGGAACAGCTGAGATCATCCCTGGTTTTCGTTTTCTATGTTGTGTTATTTGTACAGTTGTATGTTTTTTCGTCTTTCTTCTTTTTTTTTTACCATGGCGTTGTCAGTTTATTTTTTACTAATGGGTGTGAATGTCCCTTTGGTACCTTTCGCCTCTCTTTTACTTATTTGAAATTGATAAGGTAGTTTTTCAAGACTTTATAAGCTACCAAAAGCTATCTTCATATAAAATTACCAAGCAAATAAAAAAAAAGGTAATCATTCTGTAAAAGATTTGTATTGTTTTTTTTTTACGTCTATTAATATAATACTTATATATATATATACTTCATTGCGGTACATTGTACACATCAAAGTTTTTTAATATGTAGATTTTACATGTCGGCACGACAAAATGCTGAACTTTCGGGTTTGCTTTATTGATACACCAAATACTAGTTTTACCCAAATGTATCCACTAGAAGTATCCACACTTTAAAATTTACAATATTTTGTTACAATTTTTGTTACAAGTATACTGTAATGAAAATCAAACTTTCAAGAGATATTGGGACAGTCAGTGATAAATTATATATTCGTTGTGCAATTAAATTGATTTAGTATTGATACTTATATCGTATTTTTATATATTGATTGATTGATTGTTGGTGTTTTAACGCCACTTTTAGGAGCCACATTTGGGCAAATTTGTGGCGGCCAGTTTTTATTGGTGAAGGAAGCCGGAGTGCCCGGAGAAAAGCACCGACCTTCGATAGGAAAACTAACAAACCTAGTCAATTAAGAATGGAGTCGAGTGCACCCGCACGAGCGGGGGTTCGAACTCACAACCTCAGTGTTGACTGGCTAGAGATTACAGTAGTAGAACTACTTAGACCACTTGGCCACCGAGGCCCCCTCGTATATTTATAAGCATCATACATGTGGTTAACAATACTGTAACTTTGAATGCTACTTTATGATGAATGATGAGTGAGGTCAATATGATTAGCTATCAAAGTTTTATGTACATTGAAGATAAAAAATGTATTGCATATTGTAGGATTACTATTATTATCATTATATTGGTAACGTGTTGTATTGTGTTTATATTTTGAGCATTTTTTGACAAAATAGTTATGTGCAAGACTTAATTGGTAGAAAAAAAAAACATTTATAAAGAAAACGAATGGTTTCCTGGTATAGTATTATCACAATTGGGTTAGATTTATTTTAAAATTTTCATTAGATTGCTTTTTTTATAAACTGTTTAATCCTATGCATTGTGTTTTGCGTGAACATTGCTTTTACTAACATACGCATTTATAAGCCTAAATTTACATATAACGTCTTCTGTCTAACTATTAATAATGTTATATCTTTATATAATTGTTTAGATATATTATATAATTTAAAAAATACATGTTCTTTAATTAATCAGTACATTTTGAATTTCAAATTTGTATGAATGTATTTCAGAACATATATTTGAAATTATATTTCACTATCAGCGAGGTGGAATCGATAGAAGTTGATGTGGTAAGTAGGATTTATTAATAAAAACTGAAAGTCACGGTCGCAAAAACTATTAATAGTATAAATCGGTTTATCTTGTTAAGCTCCATACCAGCAGGATAATTGATGTGTTTATGTTTTCTGCAATATGACATGATATATAATGATCCCCATGTCTTCAACAGGTAACCACATGAGCTTTGCTGCCTTCGGGTACAGTTGGTGGGAACTAATCAAGATGCCAATTTTACACACAGTGTCATTACTATTTTTTAGATATTTAAAGTATTTGATTCCTATACCCATACACCATACATTGCGCATACTATGGAGTGTTAAAGATGGCACTGATTGATACGTATATTTGAGGCACTGGGTAATGTACCCATCATATTTAGCTTTGTAATGTTCCTTTTCTATTTTTTAGACTTCAATTTCTTATTGGTAATCAATATTGAACGATGCCTTCATATGTCATGACTACTTTCTGCAATTAACAATAATTAAGAGGATGAAATTACGTTGTATTAAATTGATCACCAAATTAAAAGTATCCGTCATGTTTGTCTTCAGACTTATGATTGTGAAATGAACTTTTGCAGTGTGAAACGCTTTTGTTCATTAGTTTTTTCCAGGTAAGAAATGCAGTATATTGGATTAAGGAGCTATTACCTCTGATGACCAAATAAAACCAAATATATATACGGTTACGTAATCAGTTAGAAATAATCCTTGAGTGAAACCAACGGTCTTAAAAACCATCGCTTGATTTCAAAAAATCTATAATTGTAATTTTATTTTGGAATTAATTTCTTTGCACTTTGAGACTTCTGCTCGGTGCTGCTTGTCGAATGTGTCCTATAGGTCCGCCTTAAAAGTACAAAAGTTCTAAATTTTTGCCATTTCAATCGAATGGATTAAATAACGCAACGTTCTATGCTATTTTAACATTCGATTTGTCAAGATTGCAAAGATAGAGATATTGACAAATATAAAGCCTACCCATTATAGGTTGCATTCCCGCAAAAAAATGGCAATGTAATTTCTCATTGGAACTCCTTTTACGGCTACAAATGTGTCATTTTCACCATCAAGTTTGGTAAAAAATTACATCCCAGAATAGAAAGTTTGCTTTTTTGCAAAGGTCAATACATTGGGTTGTGCAGCATAGTTTCAATATTTATATGACTCGAATTTAACTTCTAAAAGCCTAATCCTATACTAATGATCTAAAACTACCCTTTCCCTACATTGCGTGTAACTGAGATTTCATTTTGATCGCTATCCAACTGTCATCTGTAGTCGGGTAAAATTTCCAATTTGTGTCTCTATGAAATGAAACATCGAGATCTTATATAGAACTTGTTGGTAAGCAAAACAAAATATATATGAGTATGGAATATCTCCTCAAACGAGACTGTATTTACAAAATGCTACCTGTACTTATATTCATTCACATAGAAAATCTGTAAAATCACTTTTTATAACAACAATACTTATTTATAAGAATTATAGCCGAAAAGGTATCACTGGTTATCCTTTAACTTTGTTTTTACAGTACATTTTGTACGCTCATCTTTATTTCATTTTTATTTCTAATTTGAAAACAATACTTTAATTATTGTATGCCTGCCCTATGTGCATGTTTTCTGATATGAAATGCATATAACCTGCATCACATTACTCTTATAATAAATCAAAAGCAGTTCAAAGTACTATTAATGTAAAGTTTATTAATAAATCATATCTGCATTCAAGATTATAAAATTCTCAATCCTTCAACTGTCCTAAAATTCATTTTGACCGCTATCCAACTGTCTTTAGTAAGCTGTGGCTCTATGATATGATATATGGAGAGTAAAACAAAGCAAAATAAAATATCTATGTATATGAAACATCTCCTCAGAAGAGCCGTGTTTGTGAATCATGCAGTTGTTTACAAAATGCAACCTTCAAAATGAGCATGGAGCGTGTTATCGAATAATAATTACTTAATCAGGACCCATCGAATGGATTTAAAGTAGATATGGCATTAACATTTAGCATGAACACTAAAACTCACTTATGTCAAATTTAATATTGAAATAGTAAATAGCCAATGTACATGATGTCAGACGAATTGCATTCTTTAGTTTTTAACAAGTTTGGAAGAGTTGCATTCTAAATTTGAACAAGATATTAAAATTAAGCGAATTTAGATATTTTATAGTAGCTAATTTAATACTTGTCACTGAGAGGATATCATTCTGGCAAGCAGCAGTTCAAATCACGAAAGGAATAGCTAAAACAAATATTTACGGAAGACTGTTATAATTTAAATATCAATTCATATAACAAATCAGGCAAATTTCACAGAGAGGCTGCCACATCAATAATTTTAAAGGTGCTGGCAGCAGCGTAATATTATTAGTAATGCCCATTTTAAGCTTTCGAATGTCAATCTGTGTGTAACTTTTAACGCTTTTTACAAATTCCTCAGCAATAATTTTAAGAGACAGCATTAGATCAGACCCATTAGGCCACTTTTGTCTACGAAAGCGAGCTGACAATATAATGAAATTACAATTATACATTTTGTCAAGAAAGCGATGTATTTAAGACCAAGAGTTTCAAAAATGGAATATTTCTTAACTGAATGGTTCACTGTGTAGAATGATGACATATATTGAGTTTCAACAATTTGCAGGGGAGCACATATTTCAGGATAACAGGCATCTTTACATTTTTTTGTTATACCTTTCGGAATCCTCTGATTGTCGTAACGATACACATTTTGTGGGAAAAGATAGACAATTTTGGTAATTATAATCGGAACAATATGTAGAATGGAGTGCTGTCATATCTGTTAAGCATATCGTTGACCCTGTATTTTAATTAGATATTTATTATGTCATAGATAATGTTTAGGACATACATTGTATATAAAACTGTGTATCTGCCGCAAAATACAGATGGTTTGTATTTCAAGCAGATTGCTTCATCTACATTTTATTATCTCTGCAAGATATACAAAACTATAATTTTAAATAACTATTGGAATGATATTTATATATATCATTAAATTTTAATAAATTTCCTGTTGTAAACATCAATATTTAAAAGGACCAATTATTGCAAAGTACATCTTTCTTTTTATTTCATTTTTGCACGGTTTAATTTCAGAAAAAGGAAATCACCGAGTCAAATTTGTAACTTAGCTTCAGAATGCCATTGATGTGAAATGTATCTTAACAACAGCAATGGTCTGTTATTTTTATTATTTAGGGCTCCGCATTAAAGATTGGACCTGGATTTTTGAAATGCTTGCCAAAATACATAAACAATTATCATAGTTATAACTCCGATTTTAACAAAATTTTATTTTTCAACGTCAGTACAATGAACTGACCAACTATTAACTCTATCATATCGATACACTGCTTGATAAAAGTCAGTACAATGAACTGACCAGCTATTAACTCTATCATATCGATACACTGCTTGATCAATGTCAGTACAATGAACTGACCAACTATTAACTCTATCACATCGGTACTCTGATTGATCAACGTGCGTTAACCGTTCTAGGGAAAACAATATTTGTGTTTACAGATGGTGCATGTGGGTTTATTTTTCATACACATTAACTTTTCTGATGAATAAATGTGTTTTTGTTTTAACAAATGAATTCTATATATTGAACTAAGCTATCCACATGTCTTTGTTACATGCAACACATAAGAAGTGATTGAAAAGTACAGCATTGTTATAAATAGCGACCCCAAACAAAAAATAAGATATACACATTAATTTATTTCATCGGACGAATAGGTATTGGACTTTTGGACTGAATGCAAATCATCGTCCTGACCTTAAATTAGATGATTAGTAATAAAAAAGTCTACTTTTCAATAATATAAGACATTTATAGTTTTTGTGTGATATCAGTGTACAAATGTACAATCTATGATGAACGGCTACACAAGACCTTAAATTTTACTGTTCTAATTCCTGTATTATTGTTGCCTGTCTAGCATTATTCCCATATCTCATGCTGATACTTCTATGTTTTAAACTTGTTATGGTACCATAAAATGGATATATGCTTAAATGGCATTATTTTAAAATAAGGGGATCTACAACGACAAAAAGGGGTCCGTCTTTTAATTACTAAGCTCAAGGTTTGAACGTTCACCAACTTGGTGCCCTGATTTTATTGGTAAACAAGGGATTGTAAGAAGCTCCTGAACAGTATAAGTGTGTACATAGTTTCCAGCAAGTTTGTCAATATTAACTAGACATAAGCATATTAAGGAATGCAATTTAATGCCTATTAGTCTTAATAATGTGTCATTTTTCATCACAGAAAACGCATAACACAGGTGGAATATTGGAACTGTTTATTAGATCGACCTTGTTTTACCTACTTTAAGACGGGGCTAATTCGTAGACCTGCCAGATTTCAATCTAAAGTGGCCTTGCATCACTCGACCGTTCATTTAACCCACAAAAGGACTACGTCTTAACAAACGGGTGTTCGAATTATAAATTAGGGTTCAAGAAAACTATTAACTATAGAAACATTTTCTTGCTACATGTATGTAAATCAGGGAAGAAGTGGATGAGGAAATTTGAAAAAAATATATATAAAATCTATCAACAATTATGGTTGACTTTTATTAAGAAATTGTTGTCTGAATTCAATTGATAAATAATGAATCAGGTTGCTCTACAGCCGATAAAGGAATATAAATGTACGGTCACCACCAATTACGACAACACATTATTAAAAGGGATGTAAACAAGGTAAATCCAGAAAAGCATGCACGAACAAGACTCTATTTACTATCACTGGGGTATATTGCTGCTGGTTGACTCTTAGTTCTTGAGGATAATATTATTTGGTCAGTACAAAGGCTTTTGGTACCTACCTGTTATATAACATATGCTTATGACATTTTCTGTTGATTCAATTAGAAAATAATCATTGGTCTGTCCGCGGCAGAATTTATTTATGTAAGTGTCGAAATTTCAATGGACATATTACTGAACTTATTTCTAGAAATATGGTTTAATATTTCAAAACAAAAATTGACAGGATTTGAAAAAATCAAAATATAGCTTGTGGAAAATCTGATGCAAAACTATTCATTGCAGTAATTGAAAAATGTGAAATGTGTTCCGATGTTTTCTCCATAATTACTAAATTGAACAACAATATAAAAGATTTCAAGTAGTGATTAAAGGTTGCAATTCTGTAAGTATAGATAATGCAATTTCCTATAGTAACTCCTTTTACGGCTAAAACTGTGCTACTTGCTCTATGAAATTTCGTAAAAAATCATATCAATGAATGGAAAGTTCATTCACATCACTATTATTTTACAAAGTTCAAAACATAGTGTTGCATATTTTCAACATTTATTTGCTTGAACTTCTAAAAAAATCAGTACATTTATTACCCTTCCTTTTAACTTTAGTTTTCCTGAATTTAGATTTGTCCGCAATCCAACAAATTTTTAACTGGAAAATTCCTATGTTGTATCTCTATGAGATGAAACAAAGACATTAAATCTGGAACCAGTAGGTAAACAAAATAAAATATCTATGAATATAAAATATCTCCCCAAACTAGGCGTGGTTAATCAGTCAGCTGTATTAACAAAGTGCAACCTAAGTAACATCACGACGAGATCAGAATCAAACTTGCAACCTCCTCAACTATATATCACTTCTGATAAAACAAAACTGGTTTACAAATTGAGATTTTGTTATTGCGTTACACATATAAAGACATGACATTATAAATTAACTTTTAAAGGTAATTAATTTAACATTGTTGCAAGGTCATTGCCTATTGTCTTCACCGATACTTACATTTGTGTTATTTATAATTCGGTAATATGTAACTAAACATTAAAGACCGTGTTGTGACCTGCTATGGTTTGCTTTTTAACAGATTGTGACTTGGAGAGTTGTCTCATTGTTCCTCATACCACATCTTCTTATATCTATGTAATGTTATACTTGTACATTGTACATATATTTGAATTTATGTTTCTACAATTCGTTACTTGTGTTGTGCTTCTTACCAATCTGAAAATCTAAGTCCTTATTTGCCTATACTTTATGTTCTTTTTGGTTTGATTATCCCTTCATCTTTGTAGTCTGTTTTTGAATTTCAAATATTTTTACACCAAGCATCACTGAAGAGAAATTTATTGTCGACATGCGCATCTGTTGCAGTAAAACTGGTACCGTCAATCCTATCAGTTCTGTTTGTTTAACAGTAGTGTTTTTATGTTGTAGTGTTGCAGTTTGTTTCAGGAAATGCCTGTACCAAGTTAGGAATATGACAGTAGTTTTCCAGTGTTTGAGCTTTTGATTTGGCCATTTGATTAGAGATTTTCCGTTTTGAATTTTCCTTGGAGTTCGGTATTTTTGTTAAATTAAGTAACATCAATTATGTTCATGTGTAAATATTATAAGTTATATGGTTCGCTACTGATCCCAACGGATCCAAAGAGGGTTAGTAAAATCCATAGTAGGTGAGGCCGAAGACCGAATCTCCTATGGATTTTATTCACCCTCTATGGTCAGTAAGGGTAAGTAGTTAACCGTATAACGAATTTATCACACGCGGACTTTTCCTGCTGCTTTTGTACAAAATAAACAATGAAACACAACAACATTAATAGATGACGCCACTATTAACAGTAGACGTGACGTCCTGAACCCCTATGAAATTTACTTACCCCTACGGATCCATAGGGGGTCACCACGTGACGGCGTTAAACCAATCACAACGTGATAATTTACCCTTGGTACTATTTAACGAGAAGATATGGTATGATTGCAACTGAGACAACTCTCCACAATAGACCAAAATGACATAGAAATTAACAACTATGGGTCAACGTACGGCCTTTAACATTGATCAAAGCCTATATTGCAAAATGAGCTTTAAAAGGCCGAAAATTTACATCACACCTCCCTTAAACGAGAAAACTAATGGCCTAATTTATGTACAAAATAATGAAAAACATGAGGCGGGGTTAAACTAGTTTGTAGGCACCAACCATACCATTACCTGGAGCAGTGATGTAACAGTAAAACATAAGTAAAAACTATAAAAATCAGTTGAAAAAGGCTGAACTCATCAGATGGATACAAATAGAAAAACATCTTACAACATCACATAATGGACGTGGAAGCGTACTTATACATTCCCGAAGAGACACTAAATACAGATCTGACAGTACTCGCATTTATTGACAGCTAGTTAAAATCCGATAACAAGTAATAAAAAAACATGCATCTTAGACTACATTATCCATCAGTACACATCCAATATTATATGGATTTAGTGTAAAGACGTAATTAACATTCAGAGAAAAACATGACCTTGTGCAATACCATGATACAGGTATCGACAGATCATTGAGCCATGAATGTGCATATGTATATATATATAACAATATTATTTAGTTTGATATTAATTTACTGATAACAAAATCAATATTAATAAAACAATATCCAAAGATCTAATTACAGTGTTGAATTGGTAACTTTTTAGAATAAGTTTAATTAAATGATCGATAAAATTTGTTCAGATCGTACATAAATTTCCGGGATCGGTGAACAAAATCTCTGTAAAATGAAGATGTGCTATCCCGTTTGAAATCAGTTATCTACAACCAAACTTCAAAACCAAATCTGTTTATCAATGGAAGAATTTAGTAAAGATTGTAAATAATTTGTGGTAACGAAATTCCTCACTTAACAATTTACCAGTAATACATAGATGACGATCATTGAAATCCAAAACGTCACAACAGACACGGTCATAGCGAACGAGATGTGACATATAAACACCGTAAGATGATGCAAAAGATACACCACCGTCCAAAAATAAGATTAACAATAGGAAGGAAAAATCGTCCTTTTGTCTTAAATTTCAGTGGAGAGTTTCCTTGTAGAGCTGAAATACACAAATCTGGGAAAGGACAGTAACTACTGTTTATATTTGATTTATTTAAAGTAAGTTCCGTTGGTAAATTTTGGCAGTATATTTAGAATATTCTAGATTATTTAACGAAACAATCTCACCAAGACAACAGTAAGTGTTGTTGAATTTATCAATTGGACGCAAGTTAAACGGGTCTTTACTGAGTTTGGTCATACATGATTCATAACACTACAAGATCAAGATTGCTATTAATGAAGCGCAATTTGTGCCAATAGGAATGCCTTCAACCTGTCGGTAAACTTTATTGCCAAAACGTAAAAAGTATTATCAAAGACAACATTAACAGCTTTAACGATCTCATCACATCTCCAGTCAGTATGTCTAGCATATGTATCTTTCTCATTAGAAAAGAAGGCTTTAAATTAGTGGCAGCAAATATATTTGCATTCAGATTTACCACAAGACCATTAAATTAAATAGGAAAACTTTTGTTTGATAAGATTGTGTGGAAGTGTGGTGTAAAGAGTTTAAAAGTAAAAACTGTCAACAGAATCAAAAGAACTTCCAAAAGCACATATTTAATCTAAAACATCCAAAAAGGGTTACAGCTAATTCCACAATTTCATTTATCTTATTACAAAAGTTAAAGATACGTTCTTTGATAGTAGTTAAGGAACTAGTTAAAGACACTGGACAATTGTTTGTAGAAAACTTACTACTGGCCGATATGAAACGATATTTTACTGGTTCTATGTGTAGTTTGGGTAAAAAGGCAAAAAAGGAACCTTCACATGTTCAAAAGATGTATAAAACTGTGATGTATATGAAATATTTACAGCATACCACTACCATATTGTTGGATGCTTGCTCGTCTGGTTCAACCACAAATTGCTTTGAAAGTACTTGAATCTAGAAATAGGCCAATTATGTAATCTTTTATTTATTTCCAAATTATTTTCACAATGGAATATTCAAATATCTCTTCATTCAAACATTTGAATAAAAATCAAAAGATCCTTTATCAGATGTTTCCCATTTAAACCAATTTTTACAATACGATGAAGGAGCATCTTTTGTGACATACCGACAATGTTTCCAATGTACTTTAAATGGAGGACGATATTTTTGTCCATTTTTCCAGTTTTTTAACATCTAGTATATTGAGGTCCCCGTAATAACATCGTCATAGGTATCATATATTAATTAAACTTTCACAGTCTCAAGTGAAGAAGTATTATTTTCTTCATTGATGTCTGATGTTACTGACGTATAATTAAAATCACAATGTTTGCTGTCGTCCTGAATATGCATGAATTATTTGTTACTGGACCTTCAGCAACCAACAATCATTCATTTCTGCTGGGTTTTTCATGTACACGAAACACATGTAAAAGGTGGTTCTGTGTTAAATGCGTCCGATATCATAGACAGATCTTGAATCAGATTAGCTAATTTTTATCAGATTATTAAATTGTTAAATGTGTTTTGTATTTATGTTTAACCCCGTTTACTATTGTTTTGTTAGTTTTAAGTTAAACAAAGCTATAAAATACATGTACGCTACAAATCACCTACAACATTAACAGTCTAACTGAAGCAACAAGTGTTTTTTATATAAAACTAATTTTGAATATCTATTAGTAAATTATTCAATTTTAAAGCTCCTCAGGTGCAAACAATATCAGTATAAGTTATATAATAAACCACTACAAACAATTGCCTTTGCCTTGTTTATTGTAGGAATACCCGTTCAAGTGTGAAAATATTTGATGAGACTTATTTTCATGTACTATAATAAGCATCAATCGGGCTATTTAAAACATGATTTACCTACCTAATCAAATGAAGAAAAAATCAGAGGAAAATGACCCTACCTCTTACAAGTTGAACATCGTTTAACTACTGTTGGCTTTATTTCTAAGTGGCAAAAATTGACGGTACTAATAGAACTGTACCAGATGCGCATTTCAACATTTAATGTCTGTTCAATGATACTCAAGTCCAAATTATATTAACGGATACAATTCTAGTATTAAAGGATTAAATTGATGTGCCTGTATAATTCAGTTTTGTGAGCTGATTTTTCTCGAGGCTAAAATGTTGGCGGATATCCAGTTCTTTATTTCAATTCCATGGGATTCAAAGTTTGTCGTAATATTGTATTTTAAGATTTTCTTTCTTTTCCGTAACATAACTGAATGAATATCAGAATGAATTATCTTGTAATAGGTACAGACAGGTATTCATAAAACAACCAGAAGAAATAAGACATGGGCACCTAAACTTAAAACTGTTTATGAAAAGTCAATATATTTGTTCGCGTCTTCTTTTAAATACAAGATTGTATCATTAGTTGATATAATTCATTTACCGGACAAGGTTTGTTAATGTTAAATGAGGTGCATCGTGTTGTTTTTTCTACTAAATTGGTCAATATCCCTAATGCGCCCCCAAGTGTCAAACACAAAAGTAGTGCGTTAACGTTAACACAGACATAATTACGGAGGAAATAATCTGACTTCGTACTCTTGAAAATTTTAACCACATAATATGTGAAAGGGTCTTAGCTTCGAAATGATCCTTTAAGCATATCAACGCCTACAATGTGGTCAGAGGAATTGAGGAAAAGGGTATTATTACCGCATACCAGAAATGAATTGTTCATCTGACAAGTAACATCAATTATGTTCATGTGTAAATATTATAAGTTATATGGTTCGTACTGACCCAACGGATCCAAAGAGGTTAGTAAAATCCATAGTAGGTGAGGCCGAAGACCGAATCTTCTATGGATTTTATTCACCCTCTATGGTCAGTAAGGGTAAGTAGTTAACCGTATAACGAATTTATCACACGCGGGACTTTTCCTGCTGCTTTTTGTACAAAAATAAACAATGAAACACAACAACATTAATAGATGACGCCACTATTAACAGCAGATGTGACGTCCTGAACCCCCTATGAAATTTACTTACCCCCTACGGATCCATAGGGGGTCACCACGTGACGGCGTTAAACCAATCACAACGTGATAATTTACCCTTGGTACTATTTAACGAGAAGATATGGTATGATTGCAACTGAGACAACTCTCCACAATAGACCAAAATGACATAGAAATTAACAACTATGGGTCAACGTACGGCCTTTAACATTGATCAAAGCCTATATTGCAAAATGAGCTTTAAAAGGCCGAAAATTTACATCACACCTCCCTTAAACGAGAAAACTAATGGCCTAATTTATGTACAAAATAATGAAAAACATGAGGCGTTAAACTAGTTTGTAGGCACCAACCATACCATTACCTGGAGCAGTGATGTAACAGTAAAACATAAGTAAAAACTATAAAAATCAGTTGAAAAGGCTGAACTCATCAGATGGATACAAATAGAAAAACATCTTACAACATCACATAATGGACGTGGAAGCGTACTTATACATTCCCGAAGAGACACTAAATACAGATCTGACAGTACTGCATTTATTGACAGCTAGTTAAAATCCGATAACAAGTAATAAAAAACATGCATCTTAGACAAAATTATCCATCAGTACACATCCAATATATGGATTTAGTGTAAAGACGTAATTAACATTCAGAGAAAACATGACCTTGTGCAATACCATGATACAGGTATCGACAGATCATTGAGCCATGAATGTGCATATGTATATATATATACAATATTATTTAGTTTGATATTAATTTACTGATAACAAAATCAATATTAATAAAACAATATCCAAAGATCTAATTACAGTGTTGAATTGGTAACTTTTTAGAATAAGTTTAATTAAATGATCGATAAAATTTGCTCAGATCGTACATAAATTTCCGGGTTCGGTGAACAAAATCTCCGTAAAAATGAAGATGTGCTATCCCGTTTGAAATCAGTTATCTACAACAAAACTTCAAAACCAAATCTGTTTATCAATGGAAGAATTTAGTAAAGATTGTAAATAATTTGTGGTAACGAAATTCCTCACTTAACAATTTACCAGTAATACATAGATGACGATCATTGAAATCCAAAACGTCACAACAGACACGGTCATAGCGAACGAGTTGTGACATATAAACACCGTAAGATGATGCAAAAGATACACCACCGTCCAAAAAGTAAGATTAACAATAGGGAAGGAAACATCGTCCCTTTTGTCTTAAATTTCAGTGTAGAGTTTCCCTTGTAGAGCTGAAATATAAAAATCTAGGAAAGGACAGTAACTACTGTTTATATTTGATTTATTTAAAGTAAGTTCCGTTGGTAAATTTTGGCAGTATATTTAGAATATTCTAGATTATTTAACGAAAAAATCTCACAAAGACAACAGTAAGTGTTGTTGAATTTACCAATTGGACGCACGTTAAACGGGTCTTTACTGAGTTTGGTCATACATGATTCATAACACTACAAGATCAAGATTGCTATTAATGAAGCGCAATTTGTGCCAATAGGAATGCCTTCAACCTGTCGGTAAACTTTATTGCCAAAACGTAAAAAGTATTATCAAAGACAACATTAACAGCTTTAACCATCTCATCACATCTCCAGTCAGTATGTCTAGCATATGTATCTTTCTCATTAGAAAAGAAGGCTTTAAATTAGTGGCAGCAAATATATTTGCATTCAGATTTACCACAAGACCATTAAATTAAATAGGAAAACTTTTGTTTGATAAGATTGTGTGGAAGTGTGGTGTAAAGAGTTTAAAAGTAAAAACTGTCAACAGAATCAAAAGAACTTCCAAAAGCACATATTTAATCTAAAACATCCAAAAAGGGTTACAGCTAATTCCACAATTTCATTTATCTTATTACAAAAGTTAAAGATACGTTCTTTGATAGTAGTTAAGGAACTAGTTAAAGACACTGGACAATTGTTTGTAGAAAACTTACTACTGGCCGATATGAAACGATATTTTACTGGTTCTATGTGTAGTTTGGGTAAAATGCAAAGAAGGAACCTTCACATGTTCAAAAGATGTATAAAACTGTGATGTGGTTATGACACGCTAGTTTACTATATGACTCTCAGTATAGCGCACGGACTTGAATGTAGATGAAATATTTACAGCATACCACTACCATATTGTTGGATGCTTGCTCGTCCGGTTCAACCACAAATTGCTTTGAAAGTACTTGAATTTAGAAATAGGCGAATTATGTAATCTTTTATTTATTTCCAAATTATTTTCACAATGGAATATTCGAATATCTTTTCATTCAAACATTTGAATAAAAATCAAAAGATCCTTTATCAGATGTTTCCATTTAAACCAATTTTACAATACGATGAAGGAGCATCTTTGTGACATACCGACAATGTTTCCAATGTACTTTAAATGGAGGACGATATTTTGTCCATTATTCCATTTTTAACATCTTGTATATTGAGGTCCCCGTAATAACATCGTCATAGGTATCATATATTAATTAAACTTTTCACAGTCTCAAGTGAAGAAGTATTATTTTCTTCATTGATGTCTGATGTTACTGACGTATAATTAAAATCACAATGTTTGCTGTCGTCCTGAATATGCATGAATTATTTGTTACTGGACCTTCAGCAACCAACAATCATTCATTTCTGCTGGGTTTTCATGTACACGAAATACATGTAAAAGGTGGTTCTGTGTTAAATGCGTCCGATATCATAGACCGATCTTGAATCAGATTAGCTAATTTATATCAGATTATTAAATTGTTAAATGTGTTTTGTATTTATGTTTAACCCCGTTTACTATTGTTTTGTTAGTTTTAAGTTAAACAAAGCTATAAAATACATGTACGCTACAAATCACCTACAACATTAACAGTCTAACTGAAGCAACATGTGTTTTTTTATATAAAACTAATTTTGAATATATATTAGTAAATTATTCAATTTGAAAGCTCCTCAGGTGCAAACAATATCAGTATAAGTTACATAATAAACCACTACAAACAATTGTCTTTGCCTTGTTTATTGTAGGAATACCCGTTCAAGTGATGAGACTTTTTTTCTATAATGAGCATCAATCGGGCTATTTAAAAAATGGTTTACCTACCTAATCAAATGAAGAAAAAAGAAAAAAAATCAGAGGAAAATGACCCTACCTCTTACAAGTTGAACATCGTTTAACTACTGTTGACTTTATTTAGTGGCAAAAAATTGACGGTACTAATAGAACTGTACTACATGCGCATTTCAACATTTAATGTCTGTTAAATGATACCCAAGTCCAAATTATATTAAGGGATACAATTCTAGTATTCAAGGATTGAATTGATGTGCCTATGTAATTCAGTTTTGTGAGCTGGTCTATTCTCGAGGCTAAAATGTTGGCGGATATCCAGTTCTTTATTTCAATTCCAATGGGGATTCAAAGTTTGTCGTAGTATTGTATTTTAAGATTTTCTTTTTTTTTCCGTAACATAACTGAATGAATATCAGAATGAATTATCTTGTAATAGGTACAGACAGGTATTCATAAAACAACCAGAAGAAATAAGACATGGGCACCTAAACTTAAAACTATTTATGAAAAGTTAATATATTTGTTCGCGTCTTCTTTAAATACAAGATTGTATCATTAGTTGATATAATTCAATTACCGGACAAGGTTTGTTAATGTTAAATGAGGTGCATCGTGTTGTTTTTCTACTAAATTGGTCAATATCCCTAATGCGCCCCAAGTGTCAAACACAAAAGTAGTGCGTTAACGTTAACACAGACATAATTACGGAGGAAATAATCTGACTTCGTACTCTTGAAAATTTTAACCACATAATATGTGAAAGGGTCTCAGCTTCGAAATGATCCTTTAAACATATCCACGCTTACGATGTGGTCAGAGGAATTGAGGAAAAGGGTATTATTACCGCATACCAGAAATGAATTGTGCATCTGAACCCAAATGCATAAAGAGTAAGTGAACAGGCGTAATATCCCAAAGTGATATTCAAAATAAGTAAGTGGAAGAGAAAAATGAAAGAACTGCCATTGCAGAAAAGAAGAATTAAAAAAAATGAAACAAGTCTACATAACCGAACATAGAAAACGTAATACTGGGCAATACCGAAAACCTAGGGTTCTCCGGTGTTCTGGAACTTTATGTAGATCCTTCTCCACATGTGAAACTTGTCGTGAAAGTGAAAATAGCATGCTACACGTTGTTTGTGCAAATTTCGAAAACTGAGTGAACGATTATCATGATTATACAAACATATATAACAACACATGTTTTTTTTTTATATGTTATAGTTTTATTTTCCGATTTGAGACTCACAAGCAAATATATAGTTGGGTAATGGCATTGATTATAAATGAGTTCGGCATGCCTATTTTATTGGCAAATTACAAAAGCGTCTTATTTTCTAATCCAAAATGATGCTCTGATGTACACGTATTCAACTTGAGGACGAGTTAAGGGAATTAATACGATATGATAAATCATGAACTGTGTTTAAATATTGATCTGTATTCCTATATTTGGCGTCATTTATTTCATAAATATATTCTATGTGAATCAACTAATTTTAATTAACTTTAATTACATAGAACAGTGCTGTTCTGTTCTATTGTGTGTTACACGGGGTTACGTTCACTGGTCAAGTGACTCTATAAAGTTCTGTATATTTAGGCCGATCATCAGAAAGCCTATATGGGTTTTGATGCTATGTCACACCAACATTTGTGAAACATTTGTTAAAGACATCATACCTAAAATATTTGAAAATGAAGGCGTAGGAAATGCAAAACAACAATTTCACTACACAAACATAACTTAAACATAAGTTCGCAAACCCGATTTTTGAAATAATTACAGCAGAAGCATCATACAGTTCACCAACATCTGCCTTACATTTCTTTATATTCAAAGGATTTATTGATGCAATACATTTCCTTCAAGTTATAATGAAATAACTTTACAATCATCTTTCTTTTGGAATAAATGCATACACATTTATATATTTCGTCTGAAATCGAGTACAACAATCGAGTATGCAAATTTGTTATAGTAACTGTTTGTCCTATCATAAGTGGGATTTGAACTCATACTATTGTGGTGTAATAGCAACACCTTCTGCACTATACTATAATATAACATATATCATAAGTTGTTTCTTTTAGTCTGTCAAGTGATGCCTTTCATCCTCTACTATATCTAGTATAGACACAAGTACATAATGTCTGTTGGCATAGGTTCAACATTTTGTGTTTTTTTTTTTGTTGTTGTCTGTCTTGGAGTATCATAGTATATGTTAGTCATTTCTTTGAAAATATTACAACTGTACTTCGTACACCCTCCATCACATAATACGTGAATGAATTTCAGGATTTTTCATGGATATTTAAGGAAGAAATAACATAAAAATGCACACATAAGAAGTGCACACTGAATAATCCGCGTAGCGGGTTATTTTAAAGTGTGCACCATATTTTGTATGTTATTTCGAACTGACAGAAAAAATATTAAAGTCATTCCTTATAATTTAATTCTAAAAAAGGAGTGAATCATGATAAAAACGTTGACGACGTCGCGGTCACATGAGAAAATTATGTATATGACCTGATAGACAAAACACTTTCAGCCAATCAGAAGACGTGTTACATCCAAAATTAAATCATAAACCAATATGACAAGAAATTTGAATATCCCTTAAGATTTTATCACTCAGTGCTATCAATTACAGCAAAGATTATGACTTAATTTTCGTTTGCTTAACATTCACTTGCAATTAGTTCATGCACATCAGTATGCAGATTAGACACCTAATCGACCGAACCAAATATTCGAAATTCGGACGTAATGTAAGTAGGTGTGTGCTCATATAATATTGTCTAATATGAGATCTGATAGTATGCGAATCAAAACGTAGAACAGGTAGGTCAGTAAACTGACTATTCAAACTTGTGTATGATTCAATATATTTTTTGTGTTGCACATAGACAGGATACATTATAACGTATAAATTGGCACTACATGGATAAAACTAGAGTTTCTGAATATCAGACAAAAAGTCAAATACAAGAGTAGCGAACACCCGTAACGTTACAGGGGAATCCTAATGAAATTTATTTTTGGAACTAGATTTCAATTTTGTGGCGATAACACATCTCCTTTTTTATTCCGTTTTTTCGAGAACTATTAGGTAGGAACCTTAAAGGATTCCCAAAAATAAATCTAGATTAGCCCTTTTTTGTCTGTTTTAATTTACTTACGTAATTATGTACAAATATTGTCAAAATACACACAGAAATCAATGACATTTATTTTCAATGACTCAAATTCAACAACTCATTTGACTTTTGCACAGGAAGAATCTACTACGCAGGAGTAACAACAGAAATAAGGGCATGTAAATATAGACACCAATTCGTTTACAATTGTTGTTAGTTGTTTTTCAATTTTGAAGCTATTCTTACATAATGCGTAAAACACATTTTACCAATTTTCTTTCAGGTTCGAACTCATATTATGTAGCTCATATCAATCTCTGTGTGCTTAGTATAAACAAATATACCATGCTTCGTGTACTGGGTTTTATAGATTGTTCTTGTTCGGAGGAAAACTTTGTGTATTACATACTGACTTTATGTTAAAAAAAATTAATAGTTAAACGTAAAATATTTCAACAAAAATCCATAACTTCAATACAATTGCAAAAGCAGAAAAGACACAAATAAAAAGAATAGCACTCAAAATTGGACAACGAGAACTGAAAATTCAGCGGCACGAATCCTCCCCAAAACTTGTTTGACGCTCATGTTCCCAGAAAGGGCGTGCAGTTCTTGTTCCATAAATGATAACCGCCAAGTATTATATTTGCTTATACAGTCTGTATTTATGGATATCAAAATACTATGAGAAAAACAGAAAAATCAAGAACATGTCAAAAAAAATACAAACGAAAAATTTAATATATATTTAACTGTCAACCTTTTTGTTCTTACCGGTTCTTCTTAATCCGCAACAAATAAATAATCATCCGTTTTCAGATCTATTTTTCATTTCGTGATGTAACATTTGTAAACAGAACCCCATTTCATCGGGAAGATTATGAAATCTTAAATCCTGTATGATACGAGGAAACTATTAACGGTGTTATCCTCAAAAACTCCAACAAAAACAAAAGCCCTTGGTCATAATTTTTAAATTTGAAAACAGCAAATTCTGTCATTATATATATGAAAACTGTTATTGACATTATTTCCGATCATTTTAATTCAATAACTAGTTTGAATGTTATCGTAGGATAAACAAAGTGTGAATGTAGACAACCTCTCAATAATTTTAGTGAATGTGTGTAAATTTGAAGGTGTTTTAACATAATTTATGCAACACGTTTAACCAATTTATCTTCCGGTCCTTACGCCTGGTTTTTGACGGTTTCCTTTAGTTATTTATTTACTACTTACTATTAAAGTTTGTTCATATCATGTGCTGTTACATCAAACTATCCCATGTAAGGGGAATGTTGAAAACTCATCAAAAAGCTTAACCCCGAAACATTCTGTATGTGCCTACATGTATCTCAAGTCAAGAGCCTGTATATCAGTGGTACTCGTTGGTTCAGGTTTATCATATTTGTTTTTTCGTAAATTCTTTTTTTTATAAAAAGCCATTTGTCTTCTCGTTTGCACTGTTACAAATATTGCCTATTCGCAGCCCTTTGAAGTTTACTATACGGTATGGTTTTTACTAGTTGTAAAAGGCCGAACAGTGACTGATACTTGCTTACATCTACGCCATTGAAGCTCTGATTCATAGTTGTCTTATTGCCAATCACTCATTTTTATGTACAAGATTATCAAAAGACCATCCTAAGACAATTATTATTATTTTAAGAGACTTGAGTATGATCTGATGAATATTCCTATTTATAACTATTTAAAGAGATATAACATGTTACTTTTATTATTCTTCCTTAGTTTATTTATTTTGAATTTACATTGTATCATAGGTCAAATTTATTTGTTCAGTGTATGTTCAATGGTGTTACTATGTCCTTTGATTGAGTTAAGCTATTTCAGTTGATATTTTATAGTGTGTCTTTCTATGTTTTGATGTTACACTATTGTTTCAGGAAAAAGGGTGAAGGTTTGGTACCATTAAAACGTTTAAACCCGCTGCATTTGTTTGCACCTTCCTAAGTCAGGAATCTGATGTTCAGTAGTTGTCGTTTGTTGATGGGTTTATAAGTGTTTCTCGTTTCTCGTTTTATAGATTAGACCGTTGGTTTTCCCGTTTGAATGGTTTTACACTAATTTTTAGCCTTTATAGCTTACTGTTCGGTGTGAGCCTAGGTCCGTGTTGAAGACCGTACTTTGACCTATAATGGTTTACATTTATAAATTTTGACTTGATGAGAGTTCTCATTGGCACTCATACCACATCTTCTTATATCTATATAAGAATATTTGATATGAGTGCCAATGAGACAACTCTTAATGCAAGTCACAATTAGTAAAGTAAACCATTATATGTCAAATTACGACCTTCAACACAGAGCCTTGGCTCACACCGAACTGCAAGCTATAAAGGACCCAAAAATTACTAGTGTAAAACAATTCTAACAGGAAAACCAACGGTCTAATCTATTTTAGAAACGAGAAACGAGAAACTATTATGAACCACATCAACAAACGACAACCAATGAACAACATAGGACAGGTGCAAACAAATGCAACGGGTTTACACGTTTTAATAGTCGCCAACCTCCATCAAAGGCACTCTTTTCTACTTTATTAGAAAAGACATTTAGTTAACTAAAATTAGGTTAAGCGACCGACAATCAATTATATAGACCTATATTTATGAAAAGTAAAATTCGTCATATATATGCATATTCATGTATGCAGGATAAACAATTTATCATGCATGTTTTTGTGACAATCAATGGAAATATCTCTGTGCATCATATATTTAAAATTTCAGCTTGAACCGTAAGACACGATATGTATCTTAGCCTTACGCCATTTTGTCATGATAATTTATCTAACGGACTATATATATTTATAAGTTGCCAGACTAAAAGTGTTATTGCCATGACAGTATCTTATTTGATATCACCGACATATCTTATGGCAGATAGTCTGATGTCCATGCTTTACTGTAAATGATTTGATATATCTTAACTTTAACAAACTTTAGAAATAAAACCTCACTTAAGACAACGATATGAGTTCGGCATGCCTATTTTATTGGCAAATTACAAAAGTGTCTTATTTTCTAATCCAAAATGATGCTCTGATGTACACGTATTCAACTTGAGAACGAGTTAAGGGAATTAATATGATATGATAAATCATGAACTGTGTTTAAATATTGATCTGTATTCCTATATTTGGCGTCATTTATTTCATAAATATATTCTATGTGAGTCAACTAATTTTAATTAACTTTAATTACATAGAACAGTGCTGTTTTGTTCTATTGTGTGTTACACGGGGTTACGTTCACTGGTCAAGTGACTCTATAAAGTTCTGTATATTTAGGCCGATCATCAGAAAGCCTATATGGGTTTTGATGCTATGTCACACCAACATTTGTGAAACATTTGTTAAAGAAATCATACCTAAAATATTTGAAAATGAAGGCGTAGGAAATGCAAAACAACAATCTCACTACACAAACATAACTTAAACATAAGTTCGCAAACCCGATTCTTGAAATAATTACAGCAGAAGCATCATACAGTTCACCAACATCTGACTTACATTTCTTTATATTCAAAGGATTCATTGATGCAATACATTTTCCTTCAAGTTATGATGAAATAACTTTACAATCATCTTTCTTTTTGGAATAAATGCATACACATTTATATATTTCGTCTGAAATCGAGTACAACAATCGAGTATGCAAATTTGTTATAGTAACTGTTTGTCCTATCATAAGTGGGATTTGAACTCTTGTGGTGTAATAGCAACACCTTCTGCACTATACTATCATATAACATATATCATAAGTTGCTTCTTTTAGTCTGTCAAGTGATGCCTTTTATCCTCTACTATATCTAGTATAGACACAAGTACATAATGTCTGGCATAGGTTCAACATTTTGTGTTTTTTTTTTGTTGTTGTCTGTCTTGGAGTATCATAGTATATGTTAGTCATTTTTTTGAAAATATTACAACTGTACTTCGTACACCCTCCATCACATAATACGTGAATGAATTTCAGGATTTTTTCATGGATATTTAAGGAAGAAATAACATAAAAAATGAAGTGCACACTGAATAATCCGCGTAGCGGGTTATTTTAAAGTGTGCACCATATTTTGTATGTTATTTCGAACTGACAGAAAAATATTAAAGCCATTCTTATAATTTAATTCTAAAAAGGAGTGAATCATGATAAAAACGTTGACGACGTCGCGGTCACATGAGAAAATTATGTCTATGACCTGATAGAAAAACTTCAGCCAATAGAAGAGTCTTAGATCTCAAAAATTAACAATACCAGGAAACCTGGAAACCCTGTCTGTAAACCCTTTGTTCTATTATTACACAAAATCTCCTATTTGTTTGTATTACATTGTTTCATTAAATTGGTTCATGCATTGCATAAGATTAGCACCTATTGACCTACAAATATTCGAAAATTGACGTAAAAGTAGGTACTCAAATAATTAGAATTTTCTCAATTAATGAACCTTGCATGATGGACATAACTAAAATATCTGATGGTCAGTATTCATATATAAAATTAGTTTCATATCATATATTTTTCAGTTTTAAAGAAGATGGATACATAACGTATAAATTGGATTAAATGATATAAAACAATGCGTTTCTATATCACGAAACAAAACAAGATAGCGAACCCGAATTATTGGATCATATTTACTGAAATTTATTCTTCTGAGACAATCGATCCATATCTTGTTTCGCATTCAATTTTTTAATTACGATTTTAGCAACTATTTTACGTGGTGTATATTCTAATGTATTTAGCATGATTTGCCTTGATAATCTGTTTTAATTTATTGTTTTATTAATGGCGGAGATTTGTCAAATTCCAATTTCATCTGATTCTTATTTTGCTATTGCAGATACTTGAATCGGTGTATTTGCTGATTTGTAGGATTGATAATTATCATTGCAGCTAACAATAAATTATACTGTAAGTATAAACCAATTCGATGTAACATTTACCTTGGATGGTGTAAACTTCCAATTTTAAGTGTATATAATGCGTAAAACACATGTTAACAATATTTCTTTGGTTCAATCTATTATGTAGCTATATCAATCTCTAATGGTTAACGTGAACGAAATGATGTGAATGAATGGTGTTTACATTTAAAACTTTCGAAATATTTGTGTATTGATTTTAACTTTTATACATTAAATTTACAATATTTAATAAAATTCGTATTTCAGAAAATCCATAATTTTGAAGTCTACGTTATGAAATTAAATTGCATTATGGTAAATGAAGAGAATAGCACAAATTGGAAGAGAATGGAAAATGTGAGGAGTAATGGTCCGGATTGGTTGGAGGTTTACCATCCAGGGACTGTGCCACGTATATGTATATCAAGAGCTAAATATTATAATTGCTTATACATCTGTTTAGGAAAAAATTATGTTTTGATTGAAAACTCGTTAAATGTAAAATTGCCATTCTTAAATTAAAGTTTTTCGAAGGAACTAATTTAATATTCAAGTACTTATTTTGTTGATATTCTTAAATATTCTTAATTGTATAAGACAAATGATTATTAGTTTCCACGTATTGTTTTAAAATTTCAAATGTGTTTGACATTATCTTATTGGATGATAGAAATAAAGAATCCTTTTAGAGATTACCTAGTTTAAGGATAATCCAGTTATTGTAATAAATAAACCTTGGATAATTTAAAATTGAACAACGAACTTCTTTAATTGCAGAATACTCAAACAGAGAACCTAAAATTATTCCGATAATTTTAATTACAAAGGTCAAAATAGAAAAATACGAAAATACATCCAAAACATTAAGAACAAACCATCTGAATAATTTTAAAAAAATTTGAAGGTTTTAAATGCCGTTTTGAACGTTAACTAAATATCTTCCGGTTCTTATCCATTTTGAGCTCATTTGTTATTTATTTTATTACTATTAAAATTGTTCATATCTTGTAAATATATTAGAAAGAGATTCCAAAGCGCAATATCACCAGCCCAGTAGTCAGCACTTCGGCTTGACATAAATATCAATTAAATGGTCATTTTATAAATTTACTGTTTGCAAAAGTATGAATTATTCAAAATACTAAGGATTTTCTTACCCCAGGCATAGCTTACCTTAGTCGTATTTGGCACAACCTTTTGGAATTTTGAGTCCTCAGTGCTCTTCAACTTTATACTTGTTTGGCTTTTTAACTATTTTAATCTGAGGGTCAATGATGAGTCTTATGTAGACGAAATGCGCGTCTGGTGTATTAAATCATAAGCCTGATACCTTTGATTATAAATTAAACATGTCAAACAAACCTTTAAGAGCGTATTGTTTAAAGTGTTGTCTGTTCACTTTAGTCGGTGTATTTCATCTGATCTCAAGCTTAATGTGTTATCATTTATCACATGGCAACTATACATTTTTCTAGACTTATTAGTTAAGGTATTATAAGCATATATATTTAAAGAGTGTCAATGTGAGCTATTGTAATCAATTGCGTCCGAAGTCCGTTTTTCGTCCACTGGCATTCGTTGGTAGTCGTTCATCTTTTTTTTTTTTTTCATGTGGTTTGTTTGTTTCTGTGTCTATGGCTAATAACGTTGTCAGATTTCGCTTGACTTATCAATTTTAAGTGCACCTTCTGTGCATTTTCCCCTTTTTGTAATTTGAACAATTGATGTAGAAAGTGAAGAATCGGATGGCAACATTGTTCAATCATTAACAACGGATTGCCGTTGATCATTTCTAACAGCTATCAGATTAAAATTTTACTCCCATCTTGGTTTAAAAACACATTCAAAATGTTACTTCTAATGTAAAATATTACTTTTGCATTTTTGTTTTTTTTTTTTGACAGGCGAAAATCGATGTTGAAGAATTGTCAAGACAGTTCAAACCAAAGAAATTCAGCAGTTTATGAAAATGAAATCCAATTAGATCATCAAGCCTATCAGGATCTGGTTAGAAAAGACAATCATTCACCATACGATGTCGTTCACATTGCCAATGTGTAATAGAGATATTTAGTCAAGCAACAATTTTATTTTAATTAAACGTTTGTGTACGTTGAAGTAAACTTAAGACGTTAAAAAAGGCGGCGGTAAACTAGTTCATTTTTGGAAATTTATTCTAATGGTATAATACTTGTAAATCATTCAATCTGTATTGCTCCTCTCCATTTAGAATCGTTTGTCGCGAAATCTATTCAATATATAAGATATCAGGTTTCCTTTCAGTCTACGTAATACGTAATAAGACAAGTGTCCATAGTCAGCACTAACTAATGATAACAACACATCAACTCAGATATTTTCGAACGTGTATGTTTCCGCATCAAATAATATTGTGTACCTTATGTTGTCCAATCAAGGATTCGAAGCTAAATTTCATTTAACAGTAGTTTACTTGAAATTAAGGATACTACTGATACTAGAAGGACTGCTTAATACCTTGATCTTTTCTCAATATTGACACAGATGAACGACTTCACACTGAAATCTATGACAAACGAGACGATTTCAACTTCCTAAACCATTATAAACCATCAAAGTACGACCTTCAACACAGACCCTTGGCTCACACCCAACTGCAAGCTATAAAGGGCCCAAAATTACTAGTGTAAAACAATTCTAACGGGAAAACCAACGGTCTAATCTATTTAAGAAACGAGAAACGAGAAACACTTATGAACCACATCAACAAACGACAACCAATGAACAACATAGGATAGGTGCAAACAAATGCAACGGGTTTACACGTTTTAATAGTCGCCAACCTCCATCAAAGGCACTCTTTTCTACTTTATTAGAAAAGACATTTAGTTAACTAAAATTAGGTTAAGCAACCGACAATCAATTATATAGACCTATATTTATGAAAAGTTAAAAAACGTCATATATATGCATATTCATGTATGCAGGGTAAATAATTCTATCATGCATGTTTTTGTGACAATCAATGGCAATATCTCTGTGCATCATATATTTAAAATTTCAGCTGAAACCGTAAGACACGATATGTATCTTAGCCTTACGCCATTTTGTCATGATAATTTATCTAACGGACTATATATATTTATAAGTTGCCAGACTAAAAGTGTTATTGCCAAGATAGTGTCTTATTTGATATCACCGACATATATAATAGCAGATAGTCTGATGTCCATGCTTTACTGTAAATGATTTGATATATCTTAACTTTAACAAACTTTAGAAATAAAACCTCACTTAAGACAACGATATGTCTTAGGGTCGTTTAACAAATGTATTTGTCCTAGAATACCGTCGGAAACCAGCGTCTGTAACCCCTTTGATGTATTTTTTGTTTAAGTACTAAATCTCCTATTTGTTTGTTTTTCCTTGTTTGACTATAAAACTTGGTCATTGATTGCATAAAATGTTTTTCGTGTACTTGTTCTTGCATGTTAGAAAATATTATCCCTGCCAAGAAAATAGAAACACACAAATAATTAGAATTTTCTAAATTAAGAATATTGCACTGACAGACATAACTAAAAATATCTGATGGACTATTATTCATATATAAAAAACAGTTTCATATCACAACTTTTTTTCAGTTTCAAAGAAGATGGATACAAAAGAAGTAAGTATTTATTTAAAATGATAGAAAAAAATGCGTTTTTATTCCCTAGATCACTGTAGAATATACTGATTTAGAAATATTGGATCATATTTACCTTAAAAATGTATTCTTCTAAGACAATCGATCCGATATACTTTCTTTTCGCTCATTCAATTTCTTTGATTACAAAATTGTTACCCCACGTCTTTCTACGTGTGTGTGTTATTCTAATGTGTTTAGCATGATTTGGTTTGATAATGAATAATAGAATAATTGTTTTATTAATGGCGGAGATGTTTTAAATTCCATTCATCTGATTCTTATTTTGCTATTGCAGATACTGTCGTAATCGGTGTAGTTGCTGGAGTGGAAGGATTGATAATTATCATTGGAGCTGTCAGTTTGTTTATACAATACGTGTTAATTAAGTCGAGTGTAAATACAGCCCTTGGATGGTGTAAACTTCCCAAAAAAACGTGTATGGTGTATGGCATATGGTGCAATGGTAGAAGGTGTATTGTGCTATGGTGTATGGTGTAAGGGGAATGGTGTAATGGTGTAACGTGCGATCGGGAATGGTGTGAATGAATGGTGTACGACATTTAAAACTGATTTTTTATTTTATACATTAATTTACAATATTGTGATCACAATTCGTTTTTAAAAATAAATAAATAATTTTGTGGTCACACGCTTTCTTTGTAATTAAATTGCATTATGGTGTAACGTGTATGGTGTAATGGCACAGGGTGTATGGTGCAATGGTGTATGGTGAATGGTGTAATGGTGTATGGTGTTAGTAGGAGGTTTACACCATCCAGGGACTGTACCACGTATATGTAGTATCACAAAGCTAAATATAATGTAAAAGATTATGACATATGCTTAGCAAAATATTATGTTTTGATTGAAAACTCGTCGTTTATGTAAAAGTTGCCATCCTCTTAATTAAGGTTTCTTTTCGAAGGAACCAATTTAATATTCAAGTACACATTTAGAAGGACTGTACATAAAACAATCAGAATTGTATAAGTCACAAATGATTATTAGCATACCACGTATTGTTTTAAAATTTCAAATATGTTTGACATTATCTTATTGGATGATAGAAAAGAAAGGAATCATATCTTTTGAAGTATTACCAGTTTAAGCAAACAATATGCAGTTATTGTAATTAATTTATAATGAAACAAGGTAAGAATGAAAAACGAACTTCCGGTAAAATGCGGCAAAATACTCAAACAGAGAACCATAAAACTATATATTAAAAAAAAAAACTACAACAGGTCAAAATAGAAAAAATACGAAAATACATCCAACAACCATTAAAACAAAAGAAACATAAAAAAAAAAAAAAAAATAAGGCATCAGAAAAGGCCGCGTTGAACTGATCGGCTACTAAAAGGTTGTCAGTTCTTATTCCAAATTTGATACCTCGATTTGTAATATGTATATGTTTATTATGTATGTATGTATTGATTTATAAATATTATTAGGGAAAAGAGAGATTCCAAAGCGCAATATCACCAGCCCAGTAGTCAGCACTTCGGCGTTGACATGAATATCAATTATATGGTCATTTTTATAAATTTACTGTTTGCAAAAGTATGAATTATTCAAAATACTAAGGATTTTTTTACCCCAGGCATAGCTTACCTTAGCCGTATTTGGCACAACCTTTTGGAATTTTGAGTCCTCAATGCTCTTCAACTTTATACTTGTTTGGCTTTTTAACTATTTTAATCTGAGGGTCAATGATGAGTCTTATGTAGACGAAATGCGCGTCTGGTGTATTAAATTATAAGCCTGATACCTTTGATTATAAATTAAACATGTCAAACAAACCTTTAAGAGCGTATTGTTTAATGTGTTGTCTGTTCACTTTAGTCTGTGTATTTCATCTGATCTCAAGCAATGTGTTATCATATATCACATGGCAACTATACATTTTCTAGACTTATTAGTTAAGGTATTATAAGCATATATATTTAAAGAGTGTCAATGTGAGCTATTGTAATCAATTGCGTCCGAAGTCCGTTTTTCGTCCACTGGCATTCGTTGGTAGTCGTTTATCTTTTTTTTTCATGTGGTTTGTTTGTTTGTTTCTGTGTCTATGGCTAATAACGTTGTCAGATTTCGCTTGACTTATCAATTTTAAGTGCACCTTCTGTGCATTTTCCCCTTTTTGTAATTTGAACAATTGATGTAGAAAGTGAAGAATCGGATGGCAACATTGTTCAATCATTAACAACGGATTGCCGTTGATCATTTCTAACAGCTATCAGATTAAAATTTTACTCCCATCTTGGTTTAAAACACATTCAAAATGTTACTTCCAATGTAAAATATTACTTTTGCATTTTTGTTTTTTTTTTTTGACAGGCGAAAATCGATGTTGAAGAATTGTCAAGACAGTTCAAACCAAAGAAATTCAGCAGTTTATGAAAATGAAATCCAATTAGATCATCAAGCCTATCAGGATCTGGTTAGAAAACCAATCATTCACCATACGATGTCGTTCACATTGCCAATGTGTAATAGAGATATTTAGTCAAGCAACAATTTTATTTTAATTAAACGTTTTGTACGTTGAAGTAAACTTAAAACGTTAAAAAGGCGGCGGTAAACTGGTTCATTTTGGAAATTTGTTTTAATGGTATAATACTTGTATATCATTCAATCTGTATTGCTCCTCTCCATTTAGAATCGTTTGTCGCGAAATCTATTCAATATATAAGATATCCGGTTTCCTTTCAGTCTACGTAATACGTAATACGACAAATGTCCATAGTCAGCACTAACTAATGATAACAACACACCAACTCAGATATTTTCGAACGTGTATGTTTCCGCATCAAATAATATTGTGTACCTTATGTTGTCCAATCAAGGATTCGAAGCTAAATTTCATTTAACAGTAGTTTACTTGAAATTAAGGATACTACTGATACTAGAAGGACTGCTTAATACCTTGATCTTTTTCTCAATATTGACACAGGTGAACGACTTCACACTAAAATCTATGACAAACGGGACGATTTCAACTTCCCAATTATCAATTTCCCATTTCTCAGCAGTAACATACCCTCTGCCCCTTCGTATGGTGTTTACATATCTCAGTTGATACGTTATGCTCGTGCATGTTCACACTATACGGACTTAATATACAGGAGTGTGCTCCTTACGCAGAAACTGCTCCAACAAAGTTATGAGGAGGAACGATTAAAAATGGCACTCCGTAAATTTTATGGACACCATCACGAATTGGTTGATCCATACGATGTATCTCTGTCTAAACTAACTAAGGACATTTTTACCACGTCTTAGATTGTTGTTTGCCATTTACGTCGTCTTGTCTTTTAAGCACCGAACGTGACCTATTCCCGAATTCGACTGTTTTGCTGAGTGTGATTTCGCATTACTATAAGATGTGTCAGGGTACTTTGCTATCCAACATTAATGTATTTAGTTATGATATTGTATTTGTTAATGTGATCGGATATTGTTAAATGTAATATCGTGTTTAGTTGTAATTCTATTTTTAAATATTCTATTCGTATGTAAAAGTTAAGATAATTTATCACCCAGTTCATTTATACGATTTTAGTTTAGGGCAGATTAACTTATACGATTTATTTGTTTTATAGTTTGATTTAGAAGAAATACCGACATAGCTAGAAAATACAATTAATCATCTAATTACGAACACAATTCTATATTAATTAAATTGTAATTGTTATATTATACATCAAATACCATAATTACAAACCTGATTTTGAACAATATCTAACTTTCACAAATTTACCTGTGACGTCATTTTGTAGCGTTATCTAGTCGATGACAATGCATGGTTATTTTGTGCTCTTTTATGTGCTGTCCTTTTTTGTTGTACGTGTTCGTTTTATTCTGTGGTTAGTCACCACTTCGGTGTTGACAGGAACATCAATTATATGGTCATTTTATATATTTACTGTTTGCAAAAGTAAGAATTATTCTAAATGATAAGGATTTTTCTCCATAAGTCTGAAATGCATAAAAGCAACATAATATAAGATTACAAAATTTGCTGGTACATATTGTACATTTAGTTATGGTCACCGGTTAAGAATCATCTTTTAATTATTCATTTAAATTTCTGGTTGCTAATTTTAATTGGAATGTTTGGGCTATTTTAGTACGTTATATATCGTGGTGACTGAGGTTATATGGTGACGGTTTGTTCTTTGGTGATAGTTTGCAACTGATCGTATCTTGTGATTCCGAAAAGTGATGTATATGAATTATTCGAAATACTAAGGATTTTCTTATCCCAGGCATAGATTTCCTTAGCCGTATTTGGCACAACTTTTTGGAATTTTGGGTCATCAATGCTCTTCAACTTCGTACTTGTTTGGCTTTCTTTACTATTTTAATCTGAGCGTCACTGATGGGTCTTATGTAGACGAAACGCACGTATAGTGTATTAAATTATAATTCTGGTACCTTTGATACCTATAAGCATGTCGTAATGTCCTGTTGTAATGTTTATTTGTGTATTTCTCTGTCCTGAATGTTCTTGCATTTATTTGTACTGTAGTCCTGTGATGTAATGTTGTCATTTAAATGTTATATTTAACATTGCCATAAAAGCGCGAGTTTTGGCTAGCCGAAAAACTAGGTTCAATCCACTATTTTTTCTTAAAATGTCCTGTACCAAGTCAGGAAAATGGCAGTTGTTATCTTATAGTTCGTTTCTGTGTGTGTTGCATTGTCGTTTTGGGTTTTTGTTGCACTTCAGTGTTTCTGTTGTTTCGTTGTTTTCCTCTTATAGTTGATGTGTTTACCTCAGTTTTAGTTTATAACCCGGATTTGTTTTCTCTCAATCGATTTATGACTTTCGAACAGCGGTATACTATTGTTGCCTTTATTTACCAATGTTCAGATTAATGGCATTTGTATAGCGGTTTTGTATGCAATCATTACCCGTCATTCGAATTCACCCTAATTCAAAATATTGCAATTTGAAATAAGACACAATTAAAATGTTAAGTTACAAACTATACAACTTGTCGTGAATCTAAAAATAAAGACCGCGAAAACGGTCATCTATTTTGCTGAGTAATGATTTCTGATTAACATGGCAATTCCAAGTAGATCAACGCAAATAATTATCCAGAACATTCCTGGTTGCCGCACATTGCATTTTCCTCATACGTAGAAATCATTTTAAATTTCTTATTGACAACATGTATGAACTTTTTGGCAATAAAGCTATCTACAGGTTAAAGGTATTCTAATTTAATCTATGGGAGAATGTGTGGTTGCTACATGAGGAAAAACGATTTTCATATATAAAGAAAGCAAGAAGGTATCCTATACATTTGCACATTAATGGACAAAATGTCGGAGATGGAATGAACGATCACCGGTATTTTCTTTAGACGAGTTTTCGTACCAGGTATACTACAAGCCTTTTAATTTTCAGTTATAACTTGAGATTAATGATGATTATCTTTTCGTGTTATAAAATGCGAGTAAAATGTGTGTGTTTGTTTATCTAATAAGTAAAATTATGACAATTTCATTTTTTAATTCCCTCACGATAGTCTATTGAAGAAACATTCAACTAGAGAATGATTTTGAATGATATAGGTAAATCGTAAATTTTACATAAATTTGCATTAATGTTGAGTACTGTAAGTGAAGTTAAAGATTTTCAAAATGAATTCCTGGTGAAGTTTATATGTCCGTTTACAGTGCAGATCTGTTAGATAATTATTTTTGAAACAATATTCCATTGTCAAGTAACCTATTAATAAAATTTTGCATATAAGGAAATGTTCAGAAAGGTCATTTGTTTTTTTCTTATACCGAAATCAGTTTCAATTCTCTTGTTTGGCAGAAAAAAAATAGGAATAATAGGAATAGAATACATTATTTAAACGACAACCAAACAACACAAAGAAAAACCAACATAACATAGTATACCAACCTATTTCTTACATTTACTTACAGTTTTCTTTATTTACTTACAATTAAATGCATATTATCGACAATAAGAAAACACATAGTTCTGTGTTTTGGTCAAATAGCAGTAATATTTCACTTTGTGCATTACATTTGCATTCAAGTATTGGTTAATTAACTGTACCATATTTTGATATTTTTTTGGAAAAATATATGCATTTACATTTATTTCAATTTAGTTAAATCAAGCGTAACAAAAACCTGCAAATTTATCGTTCCAAATGTATGTTCTTTCTTACATAGGACTCGATTTCTTACAACTTTTACATCTTGGTAACACTGTTTTGTCTGAGCCACTCGGCCAGATAGGCTATATGGTGTAGTTTTTTTCAATTTATGCCTTTCCTCGTCTGCCTAAACTAGTATTGTAACAAAGTGTGATATCGGGATTCCTTGCAGCATTTTGTAAATCGTAAAAAATATAATCGATAATATAAGAGTTTTAGAAAGGAGACATTTGAAAACTAATGGAATAAACATTCCACATTCGACTTTGACGATTAATAAAAACAATTATTCATTGTGCAGCTGGGTTTTACTCCCTACACACCTTAGCACAAACAGGTTTAACATCCATATCAAACTTAACAGATTGCAACTAAAAACATCAACCTTATAGCATTAAATACTTATACAGACTTTAAAGCTACAACAAATCTCTACGATTACCTGCTCACTATAACTGTAAAAGAAAAACAGACAACTTCAAATAAAATTACACGGGTCAGTAAACTGAGCACAACAAATATAACAATGAATAATGTATGGGCTTCTATAATCTTATTCATAATTTTATTGGCATTAAACAAATCAATGTTTGCTTGTGTTTGTGATAATAGAACAAGGGTCCAAAAACGCATGTGTTGCAAGAAATATTTCGATCATTTCAGTCCAACGACGTTTTGAGGACACTAATAAATAACGCAGGAAAGTACTATACTGTGAAACGTAACCCAAGATTAACAAATGTACAGCACAGTTTACGGGCTATGAAGTTTATCTATATAGTGTATACATATAACCCACACAGCATATGAATACAACTAACAGCATTATATGAACAAAAGTATCTTCAATGTGGAAATACCCGTATACAAGTAAAGTGACAGAGGCATCTGTGGATTTTACAGTGTTATTTGGTCAACCTTATGAATTTTGTTTGTATCCATTTAGAGATCAGGCCATATCTTGTTGTATCTTTTTCTGAACATAAACTATTTACCGAATTTTATTAAGTTATTTGATATTTTGTCCGACTTAAAGTTAAGTACAGAACAGCAACATCAAATGTAAATATGCATGCAGTTAATCTGATGTAAATGGAAACCTGGTGCAATAAAAAATCTGATGATTTATGTTCAGTAAATTGATGCTTCAAACTTATAAACCAATGTAGTTGTTAAATGGGGAAAGTGTATATAATAACACATTTAAAGTGTACATGTAAGAGAATCGTGCAATTCAAGTAAGCTTTGTTTAACTTTTTTATAACATATCGTGCCGTTATTTATATAATCAATCTGTCAATCGATGAGTGTTTATAAGTGCAATACCAGACTCCTAACTGGCTCATAAAAATATTGTGTTACCATAGATAGCATTGTTATGTAATGTATATGTTGTTTACTTCAGTAAACTATCTATTTTAAAAGATTAAAACGCTCATTTTAAATACATAAAACGATAATAAAGACAACAACACCCATCAATTACCACACGATTACCACTTCATGTGTTAGTTCACCTTGTTTAAATGAAATTTTAACTATAAATGTGGAAATTTTAGAAGTTGTATACATTTCGGTCAATGATTGTTCTGACATCTGCGTTTTATTATTGGGAAAAACATGTTTTCCCAATAATAAAACGCAGATGTCAGAACAATCATTGACCGAAATGTATATAAAGCTCTACATTGGTACAGAGATATACAGAGGTTTCCGCCCTGTACAAAAAGAAAAACGGAAGGCTAAGTTGATCATGTTGATTTCGGTATGTTAAGATCCCAATGTCGACGAAACGGTCGATAAAAAAGGACAATTGTAAAAAACAGAAGATCGATATTTAAAAACTGCTATATTTTCAATAAACAAAATGGTGAAACTGTATGGCTAACATAGATATACACCATGTTAACAGTTCAATTGAAACAGCATATGAATAAAGAATGTGAGATTGATTGTGTTGTTGCTCTTCAAAACCATGAACTCTAAAAAAATTGTTAATTGTTTTCAGATTGGTGAGTAAGACAGATATACCAAATAAGATATATTTCTGACATTATTCAGTTCAACAAATTATCATTACGCTGTTGTGTTTGTGTTCTTAAATGTATATTGTAATGATACACCACTGTATCAATTTTTCGGAAGGATTTTGCGTTTGCCAACATTTTAACTCACCCACATTCAGTATATGTCTGTTCAAAATCTAGAGTCTATAATTAGTTGGTTGGTCTTTTCATTTTATTCTTTTTGTGTGTTTTTTTTTTTAAATGTTTTGTTCATGAATCAGCCCGTTGTTTGCCTCGTTCGATTGTTTTATAGTTTGTCCTGCCGATGCCTATTAGCTTACTATATGATATGAGTTTTGCTCATTGTTAAAGGCCGTGAGATGACCTATAGTTGCTAACTTCTATATCATTTGGTCTCTGGAGGAAAGTGGTCTCATTGGCAACCAAAACAACACTTGCTTATTTTCAAAAAATCTTCATTAAAAGTTACCACATGTAAACTATAGAACACAAAATGTTACATTGTTGGAGGCCAAACGGCGACTTATAGCTGTATAAATAAACGGTTATTTGTAAAAGCGTATAGTTTTGTCGCTTGCTATTATACTGCATATTCTATTTTTTATATTATAGGAACTGCATCATGTCTTTAAGGATGAAAGTAAAGTTAAAAAAATCTCCACGTATCTTCAGCATATTTGGTCTTTTCTTTGGCAAAGTTCAAGGATTTTATTTGATAAATTCACTGGAATGCAATATTTAGTGCGCTAAATGAAACCGTTGTCATGTATTTTCTCAAAACACTTCTTTGATAAAATTATCGTTTTGTTTAGATACAACGACGCGTTGAAGTAGGGTTTATAAACTTCCTGAATTATCTCCAGTTTTGTGTCTTTAGCTTGACAGTGTGCTGTAATATTACTGGTCGGGATTCAATTATTAGATTCAATAAACTATCCTTGCATATTCATGATATCTTGTCAATATACCTTTACTTGTACTCTAAAGTTGATTGCATTAAACGGTTTTATAAGTAATGTTTAAAATATGAACTGCATACATTAGAATATCATGTACAATATTTTTAAGTACACTGTAACAGCAGATGTTTTGAATTCAGACAATAAACAATTAAGACGAAAATTATCAGTCACAAAGGACAACAAAAAAAAAGAAAGAATTTATTTTTACAAAGTCAAAAATTACATGAATGAGTAACTTTGAAAATTACGCCATATCTTATCAAATGACTATTTGATACTTTCATTTCACATTCCTGCTCATTGGCCAATAGTTTATTGCTAAGATATAAATAAATAAAAAAAAAAACCACAAAACGACCATTCCATACATAAATGTTGAATCAAATAGATGATAGATGATCTAAACGTATGTAAGTCTTTTATTCTTATCTATTTTTTTTGTATTTGAATGTAAATTCTACTTTAAAACAGAGGAATTGTTTTATTTATCTAAGATAATTGTGTTGATTGAATGTATACAAACAGTATCATAAATGTATTGAGAAGCTTAGAGAACATATAGACTTTGCACTCATACCACATCTTCCTATATCTACTTACTTGTTAACTTAAATATTAAGCCTCACACATGGTTCAAAAATAAGCCGACTTTTTACGGTCTAAACCTTGATGGTGTATTTTTGCGCAAAAACCATTACATGGACAAAACTAGTGACACTAACATACAGCCCTTTCAAGAATGAAATCCATATTGTTACATTCTTCTGAATATCACCAGGACTGATGCACACCACAGCAAAAGAAGCTATATACAAAGACTCTCTTTATTTATTCAAAGAGGAAAATCTATAGATACAAGATAAGCTAAATATCATCTCAAATTATAAATAAACAAAGAAACATACAAAATGAAAACCCAGCAAGAATATACCGAAACCAAATCTACTTCAATATATTTTGCGGCTTCTTATAATTAACTATTACTCAGTGAAAGTCTCCAGAGAAATCGAAGTGATTTTTATTTTCTCCATAAAAAGAATAATTTATCTCAAATGTAGACAGTGTTACAAAAATCTTATTAAAAATCTATTGAATTTTACATTAAGCGGAGGTTTATGGATGACAAAGAGTGCTCTATTGTTTCGATATCATTTTCTGTTTAGTTCAAAATAGGACCTCACCACCCCCCATACCCCACCCCACACCCCAAAAAGGTTGAGAACATTATTATGTGTCCAGCGACTTATGATTGTTCAAAATTGATTATATTGGGTTTTAAACTGTAGGATGCATATGCTGAATTATTTCCATTGATTTATCAGTTGTTCATTTTCAATTGTATTTGGAAGGCTAAAATCCATATTTTGTACCGTATGAAATACGCTATTTGAATTGCAATTTCGCATAGTTTTAAACCAACTTTGATTTGAATATTCGATTAAATTATCATTTGCTTTTAGCTAGTTTTACACCAAAAATAATTGTTTCGTATTCAAATATGTACAGAATATTTTCTTTTAAGATAATAAATTTAAAAGGTTTGTAGTGATATGCAATGATTTACAATATTTGTTCAAAATGGTTTGACGTAGCTACTCAATAATGTCTCTAACGCCCTGAACTTTTGTAAACTATCATTTTGTATCAAAATCGCATATTTTACAGTATTTAACTATAAAATGTCAATTTAAACAAAACGTACTCACTTTGTATCATATTAACTATGCTACTGTTATGGGATGGTGCATATATAATTTCCTATTATTCTGAAAGCTGTGAATTATGAAAATTTCGATACTGAAAAAAGAAGATGATTATTGAAAAAAATGTTTAGGATATCAAATTGACATGATATGTAATGAATAGGACAGCCAAACATCTACAATTGCCTTAATAATTTTGATATTGTTGGTTTTGTAAAGATATATTTGTGAAGTTTAAAAACATATCAATGATTTGACCAATTTTACTATTTAAAGAATTGTTTGTCAAAGTGTAAATTACTGTTTATTTCTTACAGAATGAAGACGATGTACTATAATATAGCAGTTGGTCTACTTATCATTGTACTGTCTGCTGACATGGTTGAAGCATGTCCAAACAACTGTACCTGTCCTTCAGATAGAGATACTGTGAACGTTGATTGTGATTCGAAAGGACTGACTGTCGTTCCAGAAAACTTCCCAAGTAACGCTGTCTTCATGTAATATGTCAACTAATTCTAAGTCTTTAACCCTTAGTTATTCGATATAGCATGAAATTGAAAATCTTATTCAAACTTTGTATGCTTACGTAATTAGAAGGCAGAAAGAAACTAATTTGGTAATGGACTATTTTCATATTACCGACTTTTGACTAGGAAGTTCATGTTTTTCGACAGGGTACCTACTCTGCGATATGACATCCTGGTACTCGGTTAAGTAAGTGCAACTTAAAGAAATAAAATTAAGCTTACAATTGAATTTAGACTGAAAATTCACATTTACTGTTATATTTTTCTATACACGACAAAATCACCAGAAAACAGTAACCTATCCCCTAGATTGTCCTAGGTTTACATTTGATTTTACTTCTTTCGGTTACTCTTAATCCACCATTATTTTTACAAACAACTGGGAAGAGCTCAGTTGCGACTGGAAATGAGGGCTTTAATTCAAATACATGTAATCATAATTGAATTAGGACTTTTCAGTATCAACATGATTAATAATAAATAAGAAAATCCTTTTCTGTGGATTGATTTGTTAACAACAGTGTCGATAACCTTTTGTTTACCATTGTAGATTTTGCAATTGAAACAAAATACTTAAAAATTTATGATTAATATGTTTGCATGAGGTTAATTTTTCCTCTAGACATTTTTAATATTTTAAGCATAAGTGTTTACCATACTGTCATTGAACACAGTTTGTCATGTATAAGTTAAAAGCGTTTGAATTAAATTCAGTAACAACCAGATAGGGCTTTTTACTTCGTTAAAATTATCTCCTAATTACGCCACCTAATTTTTACAATCGTAAAAATAGAAGCCATTGTAGTGTTGATGTCAATTTAGCTCTTGAAAACCGATGAATTTATCCGCTTAGTATCATTACGATCCGTATGTACCAGTTTTATTTTAAAAGACAAATGTATCTACTAGCTATTAAGCATCATTTAATGTACTATTATGCATTTGATCAAATTTTTAACAAACTATGGGCTAATCGGTTGTCAGGGGAATTTTCGAAAGTTAAAATTATTTAAAAAAAAAATATTTTGTGGAAGGGCAGACTAAAACTTTCCAGAGGTTGAAGACTTATTACCTTAGATAACACACACACAAAACGAAGTTTGTTTGAAGTTATGCATTTATAAGATCCACTCATATGAAGCGAGATGATATATCAAATATTTTTCTTTTATAAGTGTTCAATACAGAAAAGTCAACTCAAACATGCTTGAACCTCAAAGGGTTATTAGACTTTCTTTTTCGATGAAATTATTGCCTATTTCGGGACATTTCCCGAAAACTGTTACCGGAGGCACTGAGGCAAATTGGTGCTTTAAGATGATAAATATATTACTAGAATCTTTCTTTGGAATTTTTCCTTAGAATTTATTCTAATGCACAAAATAGATCTTGAGAAATTGCACCTACCACAATCGACTGTTTTGTGAAAATATGTCCATTATTTTAAAGTTTACAAATATCGAGAAACGCAATTCAACAATTTAAGTGAAAACACATACATATGATGCAAAAATCCTAAATTAGGCATATTTATTAAACTTTTAAAGCCCATAGAAACAGATGCAAACAGTTAAAATTTACTAACTTCGCCTTTTTGCCTTCTATTACAAAGAGTTCCATTTCTGCCTGGCTTGTATCAATCGAACTTCCATTTGGTTTGAGACCGATAATTTTTTATCTTTTAAATCATAAAGAGGATTTGTGAAATTTAGATTTTAAAGGTTATTCTTATAAGTTAGTGGCATTTTCTAGACTAAGGCATTTTGTAAAACAACTGATTTTAGGATTATTTATTAAATGCCTAACTTTGACAGGTATTATATAAAAGACGTAAACTACCTTGTCGTTTTGTAAAATGACTGATTTTTTTGTACCTGTCAGATTCAGGTTACTTCTAGAAATTGGATATAATTTACTGTTCAAGTGCCAATTGGGAAAGTTTGTATGTCTATATTAAGTTCTTTTAAGAGAAACTTCGTTAAGTATGAACTCATTCCCTTTTTCACATAGTAGTTTTATGATCTTCTTATCATGATGAAAGGAGGACACTTTGTTCTTACAATAGAACAAAATTGGCAAACGAATGGAAAATCTAGATTAAAAAAGAAATGTATAATATGAAGCAGAGAAAACAAGGCTGTTTTCTTATTAACTGATTGTTGTTTGTTTGTGTTCCGTATAAGTATTTCATGCATATTTACAAGATAAAAGATTGACGATAAATAAATAAAAATGTACTAGTATGTTCTAAAATGGGCTTACCCTGAAAAGGACAAAATATCGACTGCCGCGTGAAATAGACTTATGTTATTGTGGATAGGAAAGGAAATGTGACATTCAAACAGCCAACCTACCGAACGATCAAAGACGTCTTAACGTGCAGAAAACGTGGCACTCGAAAAAATGTCCACATTTAGAACGAATATATACATCCTGCACAGCCAAACGATTTCCCCTGTAAAGCATGGATTTCACAATCCGACACCGTGTTGTTTGTGATGAAAAGATACGAGAATCTTCATCTTCGTTTCTTCAAGGGAATTATTTGGTATTTACAATTTGATGCATTAAGGGATAGTAGTTTTCTGATGTTAAAATTTCGAAAACCGACAAAGAAAAGTCACATTAAGGTTACATCAAGGAAATCAATGAACTGCACCAGAAGCAAGACAGATTGTGTTGACATGGTAAGCATCTCCTGGTATGTATACACCATCTGCCGTGCGATGATCTGTCAGCCAGTTGAATGCTCTTATAAGTTAACATATGTAAGTCAATCAAAACATGCTAATGATAATAGGATTTTTTTTTAACATAGTGAAAACGAAGATATTTATGTGTGTGCTTTTGTGAAACTCTAGTCTATGTTTTGAACGGTAACTGCTTTATCAGAAAGTGTTGTTAGCACTGGACATGACATGATGATGAAGATTGTGTGGTCAATTATTTAAACTTTTCAAATACAAACGTTAAAATTCAGTATTTATTGTAGATAAAACTGCTCTGTTGTTCAATACTTTCAATGACTAACTATTACATTATTCAATCTTACGGGTTAAATGAAAGTTTCGTTCTTATTCTTGATTTCCCTATTGATTGATTTTAAACAGCACCCCAATTACCCCTAACGGTTCATACCTATTTGACTGCATTAATTAAATTCAGAATATTCGATTTGAGAGCGCTGGCACGTTTTTTGAATATCCTTGATATGGAAAAAGAAGATTATTGACAGAATAAAATGTTTAGGATATCAAAATGAAATCATATGTAATACATAGGACAACCACACATCTACATTGCTGTATTTTCGCATAGTTTTAAACAAACTTTGAGTTGAATATTAAAATAAATTATCATTAGCTTTTTATTATAGTTTTAACACCAAAAATAATTGCTTGGTTTTCAAGTATATCCAGAAAATGTTCTATTAAAATGATAAATTCAAAACAGATTTGTATTGATAAGCAATGATGTCATTGTGAAACAACATTTTCTTCATAATGATTTTACGTAGCTATCTCATAATGTATGTAACGACCATGATGATTGTAAATTACCATTTTGTATCAAAATCGCATATTTTACAGTATTTAACTAAATCATATCGATATTAAGTGAGAGTTACAAAACCTACTCACTTTGTAACAGATGAACTATGCTACTGTTATGGGATGGTGCATATATAATTTCCTATTATTCTCAAAGCTGTGAATTATGATAATTTCGATACTAAAAAAGATGATTATTGAAAAAATAAATGTTTAGGATATCAAATTGAAATGATATGTAATGAATAGGACAGCCAAACATCAACAATTGCTTCAATAGATTCCGCAGGGGATGGTCAGAGCTATATCAAGTTTAAAAGAAATAACACATCATTTTACACTAGTCTCATAACTGATCACCAAAGAAATTATCAAAAAGTACACGTGTGTATTGCATTTTAGAAAGATGGATAGCAATTATTTTACCACAGTTGAAGAAGGAGCTTTTCAAAATTTGGCAGTATTATATGCCATGTGAGTACTAATACTTTTAAATATATATAAACAGTGGCTTTTCTATTTAAGATGATAGAAATTTTGTTTTTAAACTGATTTTATCAACAACAATATCAAGCAAACCCGCCAGGGCGAGCTGATAATCGAAGAGATGAAGTCAGTGTAAAACATATAATTTCCTTTACGCTATCTTCCTACAAGCGTAACAAACGATCTGATATGATGTAAGTGTCAGAATTCGACGAAAAGTTCTTTTGATATCGTATGGGCAATGTATAAATGAATGGAGAAACTAGAAAGTAAATTGCAAAATTTTTACTTATTCGTAAAAATTCTTTCATATCAAAATATACAATATATATACATCTGTACAACACGATAATAATGAATGAAAATACATAAAACACTAATAACATATTACATAACATATTACATAATACAATAGCTTGGCCTAGAAAAGGGGTCAACTAAGCCAAGCCAAAATGTCATAGTTAGACAAAACAACAAATTTCTAAGTTAAGAAAAGGAGTTGAAAAAGGGGATGGAGGGAGGAAAATTGATAAAATCCCAAATAAAATCTTGTTTACATAAATATCGATCGTGTTGATTATCAAGAATGTGTAAAACTGTGACGTGTAGTGTAAATACTGCAACAAAAGATCTAGTGCAGGGCTCCCCAAAGGAAAGGCAAAATTAAATTAGAATAAAACTAAAGATTTCCGTCATCTGCATAAAATAAGTTATTAAAATAACTTGCCTTTATGCTATCTTCCTACAACCGTAACAAACGATCTGATATGATGTAAGTGTCAGAATTCGACGAAAAGTTCTTTTGATATCGTATGGGCAATGTATAAATGAATGGAGAAACTAGAAAGTAAATTGCAAAATTTTTACTTATTCGTAAAAGTTCTTTCATATCAAAATACACAATATATATACATCTGTACAACACGATAATAATGAATGAAAATACATAAAACACTCATAACATATTACATAACATATTACATAATACAATAGCTTGGCCTAGAAAAGGGGTCAACTAAGCCACCAGGAAAGATGCAATAAAATAAGTCTTTCCTACCCCACAAAGGCCAAGCACTTGGCAGAAAATAAAGCTTTGAGCTTAATGCCTGATCATAATTAGTTCCAACTGAACCATACAAGTATAAATACAATACCTGCCCAAGCAAGTACTTTTATGTTAACAGACAAAGTCCTTGTAAGCAAATAATGACAATAAAACTTGCACAACAATCTATCGTGCATAACTAAATAGATATTAGAGCCACAAACAAACATCTATATATTAATGTTAATGTATGCATTATAGTTAAGTATGCATAAATATAGCATGCATTTGGCATTGAAAACTTAACGGCCCAAGCAGTAAAGTATTGTTAAAATAACATAGCTTCATGCGTTGAAACCTTTTATCTTTTATAATTGCTATTGCATAAAATGATATGTTTATTATATGATGACACACTAACTGGAGATTTACCAAAAATAAAATTCGTATTGAGTGCCAATTACCAGCCCAAGCAAGTAACGCAGAGATGCTGAAAATTTGTATATATTCCTATAAAAATAATTGTACCGGCCCAAGCAGGTACCAAAATGCCTATCAATTTAAATGGGATCTTATGTATTTTTGAAATGCGTTAGACTTCCAACGTCCCATAGAGCGTATTTGTGAATCGGATAAAATTGATAAAATCCCAAAAAATCTTGTTTACATAAATATCGATCGTGTTGATTATCAAGAATGTAAAACTGTGACGTGTAGTGTAAATACTGCAACACAAGATCTAGTGCAGGGGCTCCCAAAGGAAAGGCAAAATTAAATTAGAATAAAACTAAAGATTTCCGTCATCTGCATAAAATAAGTTATTAAAATAACTTGCCTTTATATATGCTATTTGTCTTTAATAACGAAGTTTTTTGGTTGAGAATATGAAATATAGATTAAATTAGTAAAATATTCTTAAGTGTAAAAACGTTGTGATAGTTATTCGCTAGTATTAATAAAGGTCATTGATAAATCGTGGATGGACATGAACACGTGACGTTGCTGCACCGTAACGTGACGTCTTTGTCTAATATTTTCGAGAAATAGGCCTCTCCATGATATACAAACTATATGTTAGTAATATCAAAGGAAAATGTAAAACTACTGATAAATTGTATATATAAGTTAGCCTATGAGTAGATTTTTCCGAATGTCCAATGCAAATAATGAAAATTTTATCAAACACATTTGAATCAAACAGACCAACGTTTTATTTTAAGACGTTTACACCAATTACACCCTGTTTATGATTGAATCAGTCATCCTGATAACGATATTGAATAATTGGTAAATTTTGGGTTTTTTGGATTGTTTTTTTTTTTTTTTGCGCCATTATTTTATGTTAATAATGTTTATTTGTCGATTATAACTATTTAGCCGCCAATAGCGGTTTCTTTGATATCAATTGGTTTATCAATTTGAAGTCCTTCTCAAGCTTTATTTTCATGTTTCGAATTTTTGACAACATATTTACATGAGAAATATATTATTTGCTTCCATTTTTAAGCGGTTGATATATTTATCGAGATCTTCATCTCTATTTCTGGATGGTCTTTTTCTTTCTTATGTTTGACTAGTAATTCATACATAATGTACTTCGGTGAACGATTTACCTAAATGAATTGACAAAAGAAGCATTCAATTCTAAATTACCGTTCATAACTGTCTGATGAGCCGAAACGACGAATGAAAGCGCTTACATTTATTACCATATAATTTGGTGTGATTTTCGGTATTAATTTTGTGTATTTAAAATTTGTGTGTTCCTTCTACAATCAAAATGCTATGCATATTCTTGAATTTAATTTTAGATCAATGAATGATGGTTTAATATCAACGATTGAAACAAGAGCATTTGTGAATTTGCCATATCTTGTTCACTTGTATGTATTTAGCAGCTTGCAATATATGTCTGTGTATTTTCATGTAAGGAAATATGTGTTCTTACTAGAATAATACTATTTTAATGTAAAAAAGAGAGCAAACTGATAACATTTAACATTTTGAATTTATTCAAAATCGATCTTCTTATAAGATTCAACGGTAGCTTGCCAATTATCAAATTTGAGTTCATAGACAATATACAAGCCAACAAAGCAAAAGAAACCACAATGGAATCGCTCAACCAAAATTGAGCGATATGAGGTCTGTCGATACGATACGCGTTTCATTTAATGCATGCATAACCACGATGAGAGTCCGCGCTTATCAAAACGTCACACTTGTGAATATGACACAGTCGGTAAATTACCAGATCTGATAACTATTCGGTTGTCGTAGAAATACGGGAAGTTCACAGAAAAACATCATTGTATAAAACAAAGTACAAATTCAAGTTTTAGGTGGATCATCGGTATATATTTCCTCAGATAGAGTTTTCTGATACTTTGTCATGGTTTTTCCAAAATATAATAAAAGGTTTATAAATAATTGCTATTGCCATGTTATTACAACTCCGTTTATAACCAAGAGCCTAGACTGTAAACTATTTTAGCTACATCTCCGCACAAATCTTTTCAACAAACCCAATATTATAATATAATACAATGGTCTTAAAAAAATTGATTGCAACTATAACTGCTAAAACCTATTTACATGTTGAGTTTTTATTTCGATATGAAGTCATAAAATTAATGTACTTATAATTCTTAAAGAGGGTATAATTATGTGATTAAAGTCTGTAGTTTCACATAAAAATAAAGAAACAAAAAGAAGTAAAAATAGAAATATAGCCAAAAGACTGGAAAGTTAAAATTCGGCAAACATTTACGCACTACATTCTAGAGTTATGAAGACAAACTAATTTTTGTTAATGAGAATATACAATTTTGATGTTTCAGAACGTTGATTAACAATCAAATATCTACATTACAACAAGGAGCGTTTCAGAACCTACCATATCTCAAATATCTGTATGTATACATTTTAAACGGTATTTTAATAAGAACCAAACAAAGTCTAGAGCTTGTAAATTGTTATTACTAGAAATTGATACAGCTATACGGATTATTGTGTCTACCAACTTCATCAGTCAGTTATCTTAAAGGTTTTAGATATTTTGCATGTCCTTTTCATTGAATGACTAATTAGGATTCCTACATTCCCAGCCATGATTTTAAATGAAAATTCAAAAGCATTAGGGACGCATCAAATTTATCATTAGTAATATGATTACGAAAATATGATTGCAATAAGTTTATGTGATGGAAGAGATATAAAACATTCTTATGTAATGCCTAAGGGAAATATCTAGATATTACTTACTAAACTTTGATGAGATGAGTAAAGCTGTAAATTGTTTTCTTGACAACACCGTTGTAACAATATGGAGATGAGGTATGATTTGTTTTGAAGCGGTTAACCATGACTCAACATATAATGCTATATATGTAAAGTTAGTTGTGATTACTCATGATCCTATAAACTGTAGATACCTTGGTTTGATTTTACAGTTGGCATTTCCAAGGTAATGGGTATCTCAGACTGCATGTGATGTTTCAGTCTGAATAATTTAATAGCTGTTGTTGTCTTTTAACTAGCTTTAAGAAACTGCAAGTACTCTTGTATCGGTCCTTTGTATAATTGGTTTTTTTTTTTAGCTTTTTGGGTAATTCGTTCCTATCTATTGGGCTAAATAAAGGCAACAGTAGTATACCACTGTTCGAAATTCATAAATCGATTGAGAAAAACAAAACCGGGTTACAAACTAAAACTGGGGAAACACATCAAATATAAGAGGAGAATTGGGATAAGCCTTTCAACTGATTTTTATAGTTTGTTTGTATGTTGTTATGTAGCCAACTTAGGGAGGCTTGAGCGCTCACAAACATTTTTAATCCCGCCATATTGTGTTGTATGTGCCTGTACAAAGTTCGGAACCTGTAATTCAGTTGTAGTTGTTGGTGCATGTCTGCGATATGATTTTTTATGTGAATTGTATTAGAACATTATAACTTATGCCGTTATTTTATTCGTTTGAATTGTTTATCAAATTCGTGGCCTTTTATAGGCTACTACACGGTTTGTGTTTTTCGCATTGTTGAAGGCCGTTCAACGACTCATACTGCTCATATCCCCGTCATTTGAAATTGGGGTATAGTCTCCTCCTTTCTATATGCTGTGCGAATGTTTAGAAAGTTAGACACGGTATTGACAAATGGACTATTATTCAGCAAAACGAATGGGCAGTGATGTTCACACCTACATGTAATTGTACATTTTCGTCATTCCGCAAAACACATATGGTATAGTAAATTTTAAAAACTGGGTAAACAAGATATGAATCAATTATATAGATAAAATCAACGAACAAATTTACATCAATTACAAAAGGGAAAACAAATAATTATAGTTGAAGATGATGAATCAGTGTTTAACCTCCAGAGGCAAATAATACATGTATACCGCCACTAGAATATATCAATGTAATATGAATATCAACCCTGTTTGGTACTAAACCGACATATTGGGCCGAATTATTGGCGTGCTAGTTTATAAGGTAATTTTACTCCGACCCTTTAGTGCATCTTGCTCAAAATGGTAGACGGTTACTGTTCTTTTGGTTCCTAGATGACAACAACTACAAACAGAATGCGGTTGATTTTAAATATTTGTGTGCGCTTTCTTTAAACATATACAAAATGTACATGTAACAGTACAACTACATGTATGTTGCAACTATGCCAATTTACGAAAATGTAATCTCTTCCGCTTAGTTTTTATATTTGAATATTTTTTCAACCAAAGGAAGTATAAATAAATACCTATTTCAATTTTCTATTTGGTATGTAATTTCACTCTGAAAACTAAGAGATAAAGAAAACATAACATAAGATAGAAAGGAAGGAAAAACAGAAAAATCTCGAAATAATAGCTGATTCCAGTAAGAGTTATCAGCGGTATACTACTGTTGCCTTTATTTATCAAACATAACAACTTGTTATATAATTTATAAGATCATGTGGGTTATATTCTCTTCTACAGACGAATGCAAGACAACAACCTACTTAATATTGAATCTAAAGTCTTCATCAATCTCATAAGATTGCACGAATTGTGAGTAATTTTGTTAAACGAATACTACCTTATACATCTATAGTTGATATGCAATTTGTTGGTATTATTGGTAGATGACACACATATCTGTAAGATTTGTAATCGTTGTAGTAGTTTGGTTATGCTTCACTTGAACTTGTCTAATGTTTATCTATTACGTTTTGCCAAATCATGCAAAAAATGTTCAGATGCGTACTGAAAACAACCCCATAATATAACTTTGACCATAATTTTCGATTTGGAAAGAATTTTCAAACTGAAAACTAGGAGATAAAGAAAAATCAAGAAAAATCTCGAAATAATAGTTGATTTCCAGTAAGAGTTATCATGGTTTTGAAATACTCTTCAGGAAATCTTTATACTAACCACAGATTTCTCTTTTCAGATTTTTATACAACAATCAAATAACTACAATACAACAAGGAGCATTTCAAAATCTACCAACTCTCAAATTGCTGTATGTATGCAAATAAGATATATCAGTCAGAGACCAAACTATGTTTACCTTAATCGATGTTTTGTTTTCGAACAACAAGAACCTTTCTTAAACTTCTCCTTTATAAGAGTCTCGTCCTTATATTGATGGTGTTCTTGTTTAATTTGTGATTCCTTAATTGCAGAAATTGGGTGCCCTTATATATCGTATTAAACGTGAGACATGCTGCGCAATATATGCTGCTTTAGTAAAAAACAAAATTATCCTCACTGCCGTGTATTAAACAAACGTCTGAATTTCTACAGGCAAGTTAAGATATGAAAATGACTTGATTGTATTAATAACTTGTTTGAAATGAGTTATTTACCATAAAAGTTTTGGTTAGGTATTGTTAATAAGTCATCGTTTTCAACATCAGTTTAAAGATTTCGAATTTTTTACTGCTGTTTAACTATTCTGGCTAATAAAAACATTGAAAATAAACTCATCATAGATACCAGGATTTAAATTTTAACTTTGAAATTATGTACGACCCCTACCTTAACTTTAAGTATTCCACAGAATTCATTATTCTCCGCTACCCTGTGTGTTTATACAGGTAACAATTTTATAACTCAACTTCTTTCTTATATAATGAGTTTGTGCTTGGCATGATGTTTTTAATTTGATTGAACATATGTCAATTTTATATTAATTCATGGTGATATAACCTTTAAAAGGATTGTTTTATTCCAGATGTACTTTGACTATTGTTGTCAAATAATTCGAATTTAAATAAAAACTAAATGAGATTGTGTTAGTCAAACGTTTTTGCAATCGAAATCCCATTGATTTTCTCTCTATTGTGACAGTTTGAATGGGACTCTTTATCGATTTTGTAATAACCATGAGAAATGGAAGCACTCCACTGTTAGTAAATAACATTAAAATTGAACAAAAAATGTTAAGTCATCTTCTATTCCTGGTTTTTCTCATATATAAAGCTAACTATTTGTGTCATACATGCGCACATGTATTTAATCAGTATTTTCCATAGATTTGAGTTTCAAAAGTTAAAATGATGACATATAATTTTTTTGTATATATGGCAACATTTTACATTTATATACCATAAAAATTGCACTAGGCACTAAAATGTCACATCTAACCAAATGTGGTTTAAACTGCAATTCCAATGCCTTTGAGTGATACCTTTTCTGCAACTGTTGACATAAATCTACCAAATGATCAAATAAAAATGGGTGTATTTCGCATCATGTTTTTCCGTAAGATTAATTCACAAAATTCGGGCAACAAAAGTTAGAAAAACATTCCAAAATTGCCGGACCAATATTTGATATGGACTATAAAGACTATTTTATTCTTCAGCTATACAAAATGAATTTTATTGCACACTAGCTCTTATTGTTGAAAAATCCACAAAGGCAAAATTACGAAACAACACACCTTACTGTAGTGTGCTATTAATACGACGGGTACAAATTGTGAATCAGAATCAGTTCAATTTGCCGAGGCACCTGAGACCATTCCTGTAGTTTTATTTGGTTTGTGTCTGTACCTACACTGTACAAACGAAATGGTATTTATATGTTATTTATTTAAACATGCAACAATTTGTTAATTTTGATAGTTTTCTTAAACCTTGAAAGTTTTGTTTATCACAAAAATAATGAGAAAAATAAAATAAATCTGAAAACTTTGTTCACTGCACATTCTTTCTACCAATTGTGCATTTGCAATATGCATTATCGTAATGTATTGGGTAATCTTTATCAATCTGTGACTGAGCAAGGTTTAAAGTGTAAGTAGTAAATTCATTCTTGATAATATAGAGTAATATACCTAATTTATTTTAGAGACATGAGCGGAAACAAAGTGGTATTTGTCAGGAATGATACTTTTGACCAATTCCCCAGCTTACAAGTTCTGTAAGACTTGTGTTACTAAATTTATACAATTATTGCATAATCAACAACTTAGTGCGATATGTATTGATGGACAGACACTTTAATTTGAGATTGAATATTTATCGCACATTCAACTCTTATAATCAGCAAGCTAATATATTTTCAAGCGCCCGCTTCTTTCCAGCATATTGCCTAATTCTTGTTAACGTAATAAAGGACGTTGACAAGATTTGTCTCATAGCCACATATAAGACAGATTTACCGCGTGACACGTGCTGTTTTATCTACTTAGCAGAAGAGAGATACGTCACCTATTGCAAGGCTACCAAACATGACAACTGAAAAAAGGTTTCTAAATCGTTACTTAACGTAAAAAAGAATGAAAACAGCACTGCAAAAGATTAATGTCACAATCAACTACTATGTCATAATGATTAGCCCATTTAAATCGTTTAGATTTCGCAAATACTTTTTAAATGAATAATGCAAAATAGAATTTTTCGTGCACTATTTCGACTAATGTTTTATAACAAGCTCATTATTGTGTCGCAAATGATTTTGCATGCAAATCATTTTCATATCATGCTTCTAGTTCAGACTTAGTCAGTACAGTAAAAACAATAAATAAACTCATCATAGATACCAGGATCGAAATTTTGTACTTGCGCCAGATGCGCGTTTCATCTACAAAAGACGCATCAGTGACGCTCGAAATAAAAAAATAAAAAGGCAAAATAAAGTACGAAGTTGAAGAGCATTGAGGACCACCAATTCCTAAACGTTTTGTCACACAGCTAAGGTTATCTATTCCTGAGGTAGAAAAGCCTTAGACCAAGTATCTCAAAATTCAGTTTTAAATTATGATTATAAAATGAGGAAATGTGGTATAAACAAAATTAAGTAACTATCCACCACAATTAAAATGAAGAGGATGAAAATAATTGTAGGTAACCGTACGACCTTCAGCAATAAAAAATACCGTTTAGTCGCCAAAAAGCACTGCACAAAAATGTAAAACAGTTCACTTGAGAAAACTAACAGCCTTATTTGTAACAAAACAGTTTATGAATAAAAATATAACGACAACCACTGAAGTTTGTTAGTAAAGATCATTGTTGATGGGACTCGGAGCTACTGTGCAAAGACTATTCTTATTTTTAAAACATTATCTGCCATATAAAGCGCATTGTTGATCTGAAAGGTCAAGTAATGGCATTAATAACAAGAATAGTCATCTGTCTTTTGTCCCTTCATTTATGTTTATTCCTTCTGTATGTTAGCCGAAGTTTCATTTGTGATCTAGTCTGAACAAATTTGCGACGACAAACATCATTTGAAAAAGATTTAAAGAGCTCTGACTTACGAATGCATGTATCATAAGGACAATTAATATATTTCGTAATTTCTTCAACAAAGTATTCAAGTATGGTAGTTCAACGAGTTTATTCCACGATATTAATTAGGGATCGTGTTAAATGCATTGCATTAGACAGACAAGTCGTCCTGGCATTTGGAGATTTTTCTGGCTATGATCAGAATAAAAGCCACTCTGCAGGATTAAGAAGACAATAAAATGTATCAAAATAATCTAATATAAAGATAGGACGATGTAGAATGCCTGCAAATACATACAACAAACTACGTACCAGTGACAAAATGATCTGAATGTGAGCTTTATAGGGCATTCAATGCATTTTTCTAGAGCTGATATTTATATATTGCATAATTAGATTAAGGCCGAGTTCTATGTAATTCAATGTGTCGATTAGGATTTTACAAAGTTTCAATTATATTTTATAACATCTTATTATTCAACCTATGATTACTATACGCTTATTTTGGCCGGATATAATTGTCCGAGAATAATTTTTTTCAAAAGATTGACAGCTTGGGAACAAGTACAATATGCCCAATTTAAAAGGCTGTGGTATATTAGCCAGTGAGACAACTCTTGAAAACAACAAATATATTAATTACGCGTATAGATAAATAAGTACTTGTTTTGGGAATCTCATTGCCGTTATAAAGTGTGTTAATTAAGATATGTTTCTTATTACTAGTCCTGTAATTTATCGTCATTGTTCAATTGTACTTACCTGAACCGTCCGAATAAGAAGTGTATTTAAAACAGAATACAGTTATTTTATTCATTTTTTTTTTCAAACAGAAGTCTTCGACTAGTGTGTGATTGTAAAAACTTTCCATTTTGGTCCTGGTTGAAAACAAATCAACAAGGAGGAATTGTAACCTGTTTAGATCGGGGGAATGATAAACTATACTATCTCCCAGAAAGTGTTTTTGTTAATTGTACTAGTAAGTATGTTTTCATTTACTTCAAAAGCAATGGAAATGACATGAATAAGTTGCTAAATGTTTAAAGCCACTTATTTCTATACCCACATGTGTCGAAGATGTATTAGCAGCAGAGTGTATGCCATATCTGGAGCAGAAAATGTTAAACCCTTAAGCGAACTTGAATTGTGCCTAGAATTTTTAAAAGGTTTGTATTACTTTTGATTAGTTTTCAGTGCTGAATGGTGTGCTATTTATTTTGTTGAATGTCGGTGTTGTCTCAACTGAAAAAAGAATTGCATATCTTTGTTCTAGAAAATCTAATTTGCCTTTCCGACTTTCACATTTGGTCAAACATTACGGTTATATAACTAACATGAACCAGTGACTTCTGTAGTTGTCGCTGTCTACGGATAAAACTAGAAACATGTACTATTCCGCCTAATCAATGGACAAATACGAAGACAGATGTTACATGAGGAGCAGGAACTGTAGTACCTTTCGGAGCACCCAGCTTTTACGGTCGTTTTATAATTTGATATTTTTATATTCAAACCTGAATATTATGTGAAACTTTTTTTGTCGTCCTATTATTTTTATTGATATCCATGGTTGTGTCTAATTTTTAAAAACAAGATTTAAGATTGATGTCACTTGTTGAGCAGGATCACTTTATTCTTCCGTAGCAACTGAGATCGCCTAGAGTTCTTTGTGGGATTTATTTAAATAAGTTTTAGGTTTTTAGATTTGTCGTTCTGTCGTATTTGGTGTTTTCCAAAAGCTCTCAAAATTACAAAACTAAGTTTGAATGTTGCATTGGTATCTGCTGTCCCTTTTCCCCCAAAAAACTTTGGGTAACTTATGATTCTGTCCAAGTACAATAGCGAAATTAATTATTATATTGAGATCGTTGTAAATAAGTACGAGAAAGAGAACGGTATCACACAGAAAGTACAACCGTTGCTTAAGAAGATAATTTTATCAAAGTGTCTTTTACGCAGGGTGTTTACGGTACATGAATTCTGTAGATTTCCTCAGCTGAAATGTGGAATGTAGAATTGACAAATAATCAACGTTCTGAGTATTTGTTATTTCTGCTAGTTTTCTTGATAGTTCAGTTTGCCAAATTTAAGTTTCAGATGTTTATAATCTTATTTCATTGTTGTATGCATTAGTGTTTCTTAACTATTTGATTTTTTTTTTTTTCATTTACATCATGTTACATGTCAAAAAGCAATTCAACAATGTAAATGTAAACATGGTAAATCAAACGTTTGTGCAAAAGAACATTAGAAGATTTTAATGAAAACAAAACGACCGTATGGAATAGGTAAATTTGCAAAATGAGTATTTAAAATCTTAATAGTAATGCTACTTGTATATCTTTATATTTCAAATAAAACATACACATCAATTAATGAATGTATAAAATGTAATTTTGATGGTTATTATTATTGAAAATCTGTTTTTCTCGATAAGAAACATATTGTTTACAAAAACTTAAAAATATTTTGTAGAATATATGCGAATCCTTTATTTTGATCGTTATATAAAATGTCGTCTATATAGATATGTTTGTATGTTTATAGATATAAGAAGATGTGGTATGAGTGCCAATGAGACAACTCTCCATCCAAGTCAAAATTTATAAATGTAAACCATTATAGGTCAAAGTACGGTCTTCAACACGGAGCCTAGGCTCACACCGAACAGTAAGCTATAAAGGGCCCCAAAAATACTAGTGTAAAACCATTCAAACGGGAAAACCAACGGTCTAATCTATATAAAACGAGAAACGAGAAACACTTATGAACCACATCAACAAACGACAACTACTGAACATCAGATTCCTGACTTAGGACAGGTGCAAACAAATGCAGCGGGTTTAAACGTTTTAATGGTACCAAACCTTCTATTGTTCCGACAGCATCTTTTATTTTGACATTGCCAATAAGGCAATTGATCTTTAAATATATCAAAGTCAGTTCCGTTGTAAAAATAAAGCGATATTATTAGCTGTTTGACAAATATGACATTATAAACCCTCATATGCGATTGCTGTAGTTTTGTCCTACTTTTGATTATGACACTTTTACTCAGTGAACATTCTCATAACAGATACGCAGATAGATGGAGACACTTATCCTGACGATATACCGGCCTCGATACGTTTATACGATTCAATCAGTATTTGTTCTTACCTTTATTTGTATATTTGTACTGAGTATTGAGTTTGTATATCGATAAAAAAACTGCAAATGTCTTTACTCTATGGCAATCATATGTAAGAGACGTTTAAAACGCAACTCTTGTTTCCTTTCATGATTTTGAGCATCAACATATCTCTGTGATTAATTAATTTATCAATTTAAAGGCGAAAGGCATCGTTTCAATAATCATTCAATTATATATCTATATGGTTATAAATCAAAGTTAAAATATCATCAATAAATTTAAGATACTGTGAAAGTACTTTTATTCGTGGGTATCAATTTTCGTGGTTTGAGCAAAAGTTACATGTTCGTGGGTTCTTAAATTCGTGGATTTTAGTTTTTTTGAAAGAAAAAAATCGAGTGAAGAATTCAAAGCCATCTGAAACGAATACTTGTGAAAATAATCATATGTTGTTTTATAATAATTTGTGGGAAATTGCAAAATAAGGTGTTCATTTTCACTTTCATGTTTGTCTTTCATTTCTGAGAACATTTATCAAACTTTTAATAAGATAATTGCTTTCGGAAATAAGCCGATTCATCTATGCCTGCAAATATTCTCGATTGAAGGAAATTGCAAAGTAAACATTTTAATTGTTGCACACGTGTAATCAGAAGTGGTGACAGTAATTAATTAGCAATCGATTGATCAACAGATTAACGATCACCAAAGATGTTAATTGGATCATTAACATGTCACTTAAAGAAAACGATTACATAAAAAATGCTACAAATGTACTTTCAATTTTAGAATTAATTCTTATGAAATAAAAAGAAAATTATTTATTTTTCGTATGTGAATTATGAGGAGATAGAATGAACACTTCATCGTCGCATATCATCACAGGAAGTCTGACTTTTATCAATCAAAAGTATTTTTTCTTGAGAATTAAAAGATTAAAAGTCGCTCAAGGTTAAGTTTTTTAAACATTAAATGGGCAAAATCCTGTCTTAAGTTGTATATTTAGTACATAGTGCGTTTGCTGATATTCGATGCATTCTCTAGATCATATGCCCGTATCCATGTAGTCAAACCTACGGTATTTGGGATCTTTCCATGTCTTGATTTGGACAACAGTTCTTATATTTCGTTGGACACTTAAATTCGTGGATAAAACCATCCACGAAAACCACGAAAATTGATACCCCACGAATAAAAGTACTTTCACAGTATGTATTTCTTTTGTTTTCATTAGCATGCTTTAAATAGAAAATAATATTGAAAGTGCTTATTCTAATGTTGTAAAATGTTTATAATCATTCGTAGACTATTCTTGTCATCCTGAGTACTGTTCAAATGGTGGATCTTGTGACCAAAACAGTTATGGCGATTTATCATGCACGTGTGTTGGCAACTGGACCGGTACTACATGTACAGGTGAGAGTGGAACTATTTTGTTGATGTTTAGGCCAAATTTACAATGCATTTTATAAAGATGAAAGAAAACATTTTTTCCTATTCCGTCGTTCTTAAACTCAAATATAGACCTCTTACATACGCTCATTCTTAAAATAACATTCCAATTGCAGGAGAAATATTCATCTTTAAATTCAGTTCAGTTGAAAAAAATAGCATGAAAATGCATAACCAAATTGATTCGTCAATTTTGAAATGTCAAAATAGTATATTTATAATAAGACACAAATATTGAATATTAGACTATTCTTTATTCACACAATTGTCTTTTGCGTTTCTTTATTCAACATGTATATGTCCCTTTGTATCTTTCGACTCTAGTTGATTACCATGTCCCGTATTTATTTTTGAATTATCCTACACTGTACAATTTGTAATGTGAAGTCCTTAGATCAAAATCGGAAAGTTAATCGCGTTGTTAATGTCATATGAAACTTCAAATTAATAAAAAGTGATGCATATGTTTTTTTAAATGACACACGACCTGAAAAATAATTATTCTTTTCAATCGTCTTCTGGTGTACATCTAAATGATGATGGACAATTTAAATTCTTCTGTTTCGTATGTGTTCAAAACTGTACTTGTAAAATGTGAAATTATGTGCAATCAATTATTTAATAAATACTATATATAGATATATTTATCAATAAATCTTTTATTTTGTAAATCGAAATATGTATTTAACATTTCTTCCATAACCTACAGCTCATATCATGATATACTATTATAAGGTTACGAAACGTCTCAGTTACAAAACGAACTAAGTTACGAATCGACTAGGTACGAAACGACCAGGTTACGAAACGACCTGCACCCGTTTTTTATAACTAAATGGTTAGTTTTATTATAAAACGTATGTACATATACTTTTCTCAAGAAAATTCTATAATTTGTCCAAATTTAGAAGAAATTTACTTTTTTAATTGTTTTCTGCAAGTGAACCATTTGCCGATATATTTTCCATATGCAGTGAACTCAACGTGACCTTTCTCGTAAAAATTCGGTGATCACAATACGCAATACGCATGGATATGTCATTGAAATAAACTATTATCCTTAATATTTTACATGGTATACACGTGTTCAATATCCATGCTTCTTTGTTGATTATTTATTAAGGTGACAACCGGTAAATTACGGCTTCAAAACACGACAATTAATTAGCTGCCATATTTTCACATTAAAACAAACCAAGAGAAAAAAAATATACGATTATACGATATGGATGCGTAAAAATTGATAAAATCGTGCACAGAAGAATAAGTTTATGATATATACATGCATTGGTTCAAGAATTGGATAAACATTATGTTTTACCTGTCACTCGTTTCATATGACTTTAAGCTTCTCATGAGGCGACTTTTTCATGTGAATTTAGTCATATTTACACTGTTCTATTTCAATTTTCTGTAGTCAAAGAAACGATACAAGGTAATGCGTTTTTGATGGATTACGTATTCTCAGTAAATTGTAACATTAATGCTTTTCGAGAGTCGCATGGATTTTTATGAAGGTAATGAAATTTATAAAACGGGTCCGACAATTTTATAAAACAAAACCCGTTATTTCTTTTATATTCTTTTTTTTCAAAATATATATATACATGGGTATACAGTCCGATGCTGCAAAAAAGGTTTAAGCTGTGTTAACCAATAGTTGAACAAAAAAATTCTTTCGTATCTTTGTAAATGTTGAAATGCGAGAGTTAATCTTTTTAAAGGGGTTCATATGATTTCGTCGATATTTACCTCCAAAAATATTCCAAACATGTGTTACTTATTTGCACTTTATGTGTTCCTTTGCACATTGCGTCATGTTTTTGTCAAACTGTATATTGGTTGACAATGTATATAGATTGATAGTGTACGATTTGGCAATTGAAATAATCAGTCAAAAATTGTTTCATACTCGTATAAACAGCATTTATAAAAGCAGATATATAAAATGTCTAATTCCTTTTTGTCGAGAATTTGCTTTAAAAAAGCTGAAACTTAGTTAAAGGTCATTTTCATTTTTGACAAAAAGTTCTTTCATTTGTGATTTGATTTATATATAATACAATTATGCTTTACACTTTACATTGCTGAAATGAATTATAATTTAAAATATAAATTCAACACAGCTTAAAGATTTATATATAAATGTACTCACCTCATGATACATGTATGTATAATTAACTAAATTAATTTAATACTTACATTTAATGTTGTTGTTGTATTATCTATGACAAATAACTGCTATAAACATAAATATATATGTGTACTAATGGTAGTAAATATATTAGATATATGTTATTATTTTTCGTGATACATTCCATTGAGTGTTTATTGATGTACATATAACTATTGATCATTTCTTTATAAATATCATTGTCAGTTCACTTTATTAATGTAAAACAGATTATGTCTTTTATTTTCATTCTAGGTTAAGTCTCTTAATTTTTCTAATTTACCTTAAATACTCTTTGTTCTAATATGTTTCATATTTTAAGAAATTGGTAATAGTTAGAAATAGATCATCAATCATTCATTTACTGAATGTATTTGAGAATATACAATTCTTAAAACAAGCTTGCAGATGATATATTTTTCGAGTTTCATATTTCATTTTGTTTGCATTCAGTTGTAATACATATGTTTATTTTTATTTCAAGTCATGTTCTGTTGTAGTTGTAAAAGATGGTTGGCATCGTTTGAGTCGTTGCGACATTGCCGAAATTTGATAATAATGGATCAAACTGTAGCTTTTCAGATCAGAGAAGTCATTGAGATACTTTAAGTCCTAGTATATAGTGATGAGCTTATTCAGAGGTGAAGTTATAATTGCGGAACTTTTTGTTTACCTTTTGAAAAGTATCTTCTGATTCATTACTTTGATGAACTAAATTAATACCGTCATGCGGGAAAGGAACGAACCGAATAACATGTTTGATATTCAATAATGTTCCTTGATTAATAGTCAAAAATCAGCAAACTCGTTTTGAGAATACTTTTCATGGACACTAGGGATCCATTGAATCATACCTGAAAATCACAACCACAATAATATATTAATAGCAGCATAATTCAATCACTCATTTATAAATTTGACGTGCGTGCAAAAAAGGTGGACTCTAAGGTAATATCCCAAGCATGATTATTATTTCTAATATGGATGTTTTATTTTCAAAACATTTAATTAGGGTTGTTAAAATCTTAACCTTTTCCAAATGGTGAACCCTTACAAAATGCTAGTTTTAAAAGGTATATGTCACAATTTATATTATTATCAGTGATAATTAAAGGGATAAACCAACCACATAACACATCAACATGGGTAAAACGAATGCATCTAAGTCTGTTCCTGTCCATATTTCATTTGGTATGCTCCTGTTTTCGGGAATAAAGCTGTAATTGTTGTTGATTTGTTTATGTCAACCTATTGTTAACCACCTAAATATAGATTGAATAACCACAGTTACTTTGTCCCTTGTCGTTGTCAGTCTGCAATTGGCTGCGACTGATTGTTGAATATTTTTAAAGTTTTACACATTGTCACATTCCTTTTTTTATTACTTCTGGTCGATGTCGGGAGCGACAGGTTATCAATTATTAGCTGCATAACTGACATATATGATCTTTGTATGCTATTTGCACATCGCAGTTCTTTAAATATTTCTGAAATTGTTATTTTCTTACCTCATCTTGTTACATTCAATATATAACAAATATAATTGAATACATCTGTATTATTTATTACACCTTCCAGCTTTTCGTCATACGAAGCGGGTTTTGATATACACGAAATTCAATTTTGAAATAGAATATATATATGTATATGATGTCCCAACCATTATTAATGAATACTATGTTTACATAACCGAATACTCATTTAATGTTAAGTTGAGTCGAGTTGGTTTCGTTTTCACCTTTTACCAGTGACTATTATTTACAATTCTAGATGAATTATAACGAGTATTTGTTTTGTGATAATGCATATTAAAGATCATTAAAGGACTATGTAGGCCTAATCTATATAAGTTTTCTTCTTCACGAAAACCATCACTTTCAGATGTCGGTTTATCATATTATAGATACTAGGACCAAAGTTATCTTCAATCGCGTTGATACAAACCAGAATTAAGAAAATAAATGGGTCTATCAATACCCATGCTACGTCAATCTTTTAAGACCCAAATGTTGCAAAACACTTGTCCTACCTCCATGACAAATATGTTGTTGTCCCAGCAGATAAAGCCCCAAACAACATCGTTTTTGTGTGTAAATTTCATTATATAAATTGCTTGATAAATGAATTAGGTATTGACAATTCACCGGAAACTCAACATATACCCTAACAACACTTATCAAAGAGAACATCCTGGATAATCATAGGACTGTTCCATGTTTCACAGATGATATCGGATATGTTCCTTATGTCGTAACTACAATCCCTTTCCTTTTCACGAATGTGACTACCGAATGAGACTATTTACCGGGTTTGTAATAACATGAGCAACACGACGGGTGCCACATGCGGAGCAGGATCTGCTTACCCTTCCAGAGCACCTGAGATCACCCCAGTTTTGGTGGGGTTCGTTTGCTTAGTCTTTAGTTTTCTATGTCGTGTTGTGTACTATCATTTGTCTGTTTGTCTTTTTCTTTTTAGCCATGGCGTTGTCAGTTTATTTTCGATCTACGAGTTAGACTGTCCATCTGGTATCTTTCGCCCCTCCTTCATTTCTATGTAGAAACATTTCAGCGCCAATGCAAATGGAGTTGATGTCTTCCAGTTGCTACTATAACCTAGAGTTACCGATTCCTACCCCCTTTTCATTGATAAAAGATTGCAGGACACGGAGAAGTTTTTTAAGTGTTCCATGGGGTAAAATTGATTCCTTTATAAAATTTACGAACCCCATTACGAGTTAATTTACCCTTGTGAATAGCTGTGTCAAAAATGTTAACTGTTAGCCACAAAATCACCGAAATATAAGCATCATTCTTTATCTCTATCATTATATATCTTCTTCGAATTTCAGTCATAAGATTGCAGTGTATTCTATATTAAGATTGCATATATATATTGTTGTTATCGTACAATAATTTCCCTGACATGCATTTAACAGGTTCATGAATCAATGGTGGTCTCACCAGTCAATTTTACAATAAAGCGTGCTACTTTCTTGGGTGAGATAAGAAAAAAGTACAGTAAGATACAAAAGACAAAGAAATGTCAAATGAGAAGAATTCAGCTGAAATCAGAGAAATGTAACATTAATGGTGAAGCAGAAGTTCTAGAGGGAACAACTTATGAAAACAATATTGGTAAATGCATATCTTCATTCTGTATTATAAAGGTCATGTCCGAAAAAAATGTATATAATTAGAGCCTTCCACTTTTCGTTTTATATATTTTTTTTACGCTCACCTGGCTGGTGGAACGGGTTAGCTATTGTCGTCACTTTGCATTCATAGTCTATTTTTGTCAATTTAAATTTCACATTTAGTTTTTCCTCTGAAAAGAAATTCCTGTCTTACCCATACACAGTTTTACTGAAATTTTCTCATTCCGGTAACATGCAATCCAGACGAGCCTTTACAGGCTCCTGAAAGCCTCTAGTTATAAGCCAATATAAAAAATATGAATATTTAATTGCCAATGAGACTACTTTCCACAAGTGTTCATATGACATAGAACACTAATGTCTTTAACTATTGAGTAAATCATTAACACAACTAAAAACAGTTAAAATAAAACTAGAATTGAAACCTAGCCAAATCATATCAAATACTTAGTATATTTAGTAGACAGTATAACATGTATAAGTCAATTATAATAAGAATTTACAACAATTTTCTAGGCTTTGAGGAAGATCTCACTGACCAACTAGAAGAAATTGCACCTATGAAACAAATGATAGCTTGTGAAAAAATTCAAATTATTGAACTTTATCTTGAAATCACAGGCTTGTGTATGTATTCTATAGGAGAAATTTCTGTGTATCTGAGTTATAACCGATCAAAATTTACTGGTGTAAACAGCTTCATTTACATATAATTACTTTACATAAGAATCTGCACTTTTGTTGGCAAACAATAATCACAAAGCATTCCAAAATTGTCTTTCATTTCTCCAAAAAATACTATATTCATGTAAGCATGTGCTTCCCATGACAATGTCGCAAAATGCATAGGAAACAAAACGAAACTTTTGATATTATTTATACGATTATAACATATTATGAGTATACTTATAAGCAATAGTTCTTCTTTTTTGTAATAGTATCAGGTAGTGAAAACATTAACTGTGCACACATTCTAAGTAGAATCGATTCACCACTTCATACAAAATGTGCTTCGGTCTATGCTTTTACACCATAATAATATTCCACATTATACAGAACCATCCTTGGCGTATTGACCTGTTTTTGTTTCGAAGTCATATTAATGGTTATAAAATTAAAATAATGTAGTGTGATTGCCAATGAGACAACTCGCTACCAAAGACGAAATGACACAGAAGTTAGTAACTATATTAAAGGTTCATTGTACAGCCTTTACCAATGAACAAAACTCAAAACGCAAAGCCAGCTATTAAATGACCGACACGAAATGACAAACGTAAAACGATCCAAAAGAAAAAAAGAAAAAACTAACGGCCTGTTTTATATACAAAACAATTACAGAAATACAAATATGATATAAAGTAGTTAATTTATTTTTTTTTTTGAAAAATTATCCCTTTTATTTCTTGAGTTGTAAAATGATTACATTTATTAAGTTTGATTAAATGATAATTTTGTAAATTTCAGATCGTCAGTCAGATATAGGACAGATAGCAGCAGTAACTAAAAATGAAACTGTCTCATCTTATGTGATGTATATTTAAAGACGAAAACACCACAAGCATCTGACATAACGAAACTTGCATTCTCGATGGGCAAATGTACCATGATGAAGATCCTGCGGAAAATTCACCAACCTTTGAATTTTTTATACATCTTATAGCAATTTGACGAACACTTGTTGGGCACATTATAACAACTTTTGACTGTCATATACTCTATGACCAATTGAATAAAAATCTGAAGATGGGGGATGAATTTTGTCTAACTTTTAATAGGTTCATTGGACCAGAATCTTGTTTAGGAGTATATATCTAGGTCGTCAAAGTTACAAGCAGTGTGATTAAGTGTCAGATTTTATTTTTGGGGAAAGCTTTAATGCACATAATGCTTGATATGATTGTAAGTTTTTATTTAGACATCTGCGATCACATGGAAATTTAGCTACTATAATTTTACATTTGATGGATTGCACCCTAAATATTGCTAAAATGACTTATCTTTCAAAGTCTAGTTGAAAGTAAAGGAATGTCAAAACAGTTAGCCAAAAAGGCAGCTTCAACTGGCTTGTGCAAGACACATTTTATTTTGTCAATTCAAAAAATGGTATTGATTGACGAAGAGTACTTTTGTCTCAAAAAATAGTCCAGGCATACTACGTGTTACAACATCAAAATCTGTCATTCAGAGTGTATGATTTTGGTATTACGAAACGAAGAGTACGTTGGTTCAGAGTCCGTATGGTTCAGATTATGTAATTGCAGAATCTAAATTATAAACTTTGGGTGAATTCTAATAGAAATCAACAAACATTTTCATTTGCAGACATACTTGCTTCTGTGATAAAGCTTCTATAATACCAATAAACAGTAATTGTTATTAAGAAAGACACTTATTTCTTAGGTGACTTAAACTTTGACATAATAGAACATCAGGTCACTTTTTTGATATAATGATTTAAATATTACGTTGCACCAAGAATTTTAAAATGAATCTATGTTTGTCAGCTACAGTTTTAGACAAGAACTTAGTTTTTTATTCGTGCTCTAGTATACTATGCATACCTTATTCTTTAGCAATTATATATAATTGAATGTCAGGCAATACAATTTTAATAGTTAACCTTTGATAAAATTCATAAATATTCTTTATTGTTCTTTATAATATGGAGGATTTAAAGTCAGAGGTGACAATTTTCTAACCATAATAAGACTGATTATATTGTGTAAAACACATATGTTGTATGATACATATTAATGAATATAACCTATTAGACAAGAAATGGGTCACTGTTACTTTTATTTACAGTTTACGTAGTTTTTGACAGCGGGTTCACTAATTTCTGCTATGACATTGTATGATAATACAGTTACTTTAAGGATATGTGAGCTATTGCCATCACTTTGTGTTCATTATTGTCTTCTGTCCATATTTCATATCTTAATTCGTCCCTCTGAAATTTCTGAGGCCAATTTCAACCAAACTTTACATAGATTGTTCTATTTCAATATTACACTTGATGGACTGATTGTATCCAAGATTACCACGATTAATAATGAAATGTCGAAAATAGATTTATTTTTCAGGATTATATTAAATAAAGACTTGAAAAGAATAATCTGTTATCACATTTTTTTAAATAATATTTTAGATAATATATTGATAATCTATGTGAGCAAATACAGGTGCATGTGGGCATCTTGTTTGTTATTTGATGAAGGGATAGGATGTAGTACCGTTCTTGTATAAATGTCTTTAACGTGTGCTTGCAATTTTTTTGCTTTTTATCTAATAAAAATGAACGACTATTTAAAGTTCAAGTTGACAGTTGATGTGGTTCAAATTTTATACAGGATTTAATTTTGTTTTTGTTCATTAACAAGTATTATCAGTTGTGAAAGTTATTATATTTATGCATATATCAAAATCTGTATTCATAAAATAAGAAGATGTGATATGATTGTCAATGATACAATATTCCACCAAATGCCATAGAAGTATGTAACCATATGGTCTCAATCATGAGCAAAAAGTCCTGTTTCTCTTTTACATGCATACATTTTTGATTATGAATAACTTTGGTCATAGAAGCTTTAAATGGCTTGGAAGTCATGTTACAATAAAGGGGTATTGAGCACTTTTTATTATGTATCTAGTTACCTCAACAATAAGCAAAATAAATGACATTGATGACATTTATGACTTGTACTCAAATCTGTTACATGGTAAAAATGTTTACCACTAGATACTCAAAATATTGATTGTTGATACTCTTTTGTCATATGTATAGAGAGAAAGGCTTATTCTCAAAATCTTCATTTTCTACACAAAAATTATGATTTCCTATCAAAATAGAAAACTGATATTAAACAAGGTAAGGAGATTACAACTAGATTACACTTCCACATTTTTATGAGAGGCATTAGATTAGTTACCACATGTTTCAAACTTTTTTACATCTGGATACGAATTGGAATGCCTTAATAATTTCACCTATACGTCAATTTTTTATTGAATTCATAACAGAAAAGTATTTTTCTAAATTTTGTGAATGTGTGAATTTTTAAAAATAAAACAGACGGAAAATTTTAAAACAAAATTAAAATACTTTTGGGTGTTAAAATCAATTTAATATAACATTTATTAACATAATTATCAATTTGGTTGTAATTCAAGCACAAAATATTGTTTCTCAAAACTTGTGATTTTTAATAAAAACAAGTATTTAATTTATCCGAATTTAAATTCAAATATCTCAAAATAACTCATGGGGCCTTCTTTAAATAGCATTTAGCACTGTGCATAGAAAAATGTTGAAATAAGTCGAGGCAAACAAAAAGTGCTGAAATTATAAATTTTCGCATTGATTTTATAATTTCCAGGTGCATGTATTAATTGATTTGTTTGCTATGGAGATATCCTTGGCTACTATGAATATTTGTAACAGAAATACGTTACACAAAAATATTTTTTTTAAACAATTACAAGGACTGAGAATTGGCCTAATCTTTTTCTATTAAGTAAGAGTATGTATAATTATTCTTTTCCTGGTAGATCTGTTCAGGGGTAATACTTGAAAAGATAAAAGATGAATATATATTGTTTCCAAAAGAAATGTTTTTGTTGTCTGTTTCCATGGAAAATCATACATTTTCAACTATTATCCATGTAAACTTTTCCTTCGAAACAGACAACAAAACCTCGAATTGACAAAAAATGAGGAGGCCAAAAAAAGTACAAAGTATAAAAGCATTGAGGAACCACAATTCCAAAGGGTTTTGCCAAATGAAGCTCAGGTAATCTATCCTGTGATCCTTAGTAATTCAAAAACATTCAAAGTTTTGTTATCAGTTAATTTACAATTATGCCCATATCGTTGATAAGTCATGTGAAAACTGAAGTGCTGACTACTAGGCTGGTGATACCCTCGGGGAGTAAACCGCCTAATATCTCAGAGGAGTTACGTTCAAAATGTTTCATTGATAAAAATTGTCCAAAAACTAGAGACTCTAAGGAGCCCTAATAGTTCCTCTTGAGATCAGCATAATTAACCTCCGTAGCAACCCAATCTTCATAAAATGTTGCAATTTTGTAGTTATTCACTAGATAACAATTCCTATAAATTTTAAAAAAGATTTTTTATTGTATTTTCAGAGAAGAAATTTACAAGTAAAATCATCACATACTGAAAAAAGTAAAATAACAAAAATACAGAACTCCGAGGAAAATTCAAAACGGAAAGTCGATCCCTTGACAAAATCAAAAGCTCAAACACATCAAACGGATGGATAACAACTGTCATATTCCTGACTTGGTAAAGCCATTTTTTGATGAAGAAAATGGTGGGTTGAACCTGGTTTTATAGCTAGCTAAACTTCTGTTTTATGACAGTCACCTAAAATTCCATTATATTGACTACAATGTGTGAGAGTTATCTCTGGCAGACCTGCTTTTAATCCATTCAGAAAGGAATAAGAAATAAATACAAATTATATTCCATACATTATTCCTGCAATGTTTGGTTAATATTAGCCATCTGGTTTCAGGGTGTGATGAAAATGTGATTTTTACAGTAGCAATTAGGTATGCACCCTATCAGCACGAAATTACATTTTTTAAGAGGGCCTTCCAATCATGTCTTATAAAGTTTGATCAGATTTGGCGTTATAGTTTCACAGAACAAATTTGAAAACTGAACCCATCAGAATCAAGAATTACCACTGGCGGCCATCTTTTAAGCTGACCAGAATAAAATGATGAGGTTTTATGGAACCCTTTCAAACCATTCCCAGCAAAATTTGGTTCAGTTTTGTCCAGTTGTTTCAGAGAAGATGAAGTCAATTTTATCTCATATAGGTTGCAATGCTACCTGATCCTTACAAAATGAATATGCTTCGAAAAGGGTCTTCAAATCATCAATCCTATACAGTATTAAATATTAACCTTGTCGCTTTAGATGAGAAGAAATTTAATAAGCATTCTGAGAGTATTGCATGGCAATACATAGTCCCCTACTGGTTAAATCTTGATCTATAAATAGTCATGATAAAAACAATAACAAATATCTTCAAGCATGACGAAAAAAGTGTGGAAAACTGATTATTTGAGTCCAAGGACCATAACTCTGAACAAAATCGTCAGACCGGAACAAAATCCGAACATGATCTTTAACCTCTCATGATAAAATAGTATACTAACTATTACATCAATATCTTCAAGCATGACAAAAAAAAAGTGCGGAAAACTGATTATTTGAGTGAATTTTTCAAGTCCAAGGACCAGCTCGGCACAAATTCGTCAAACCGAAACGAAATTCGAACTTGATCTGTAACTTGTCAGGTAAAACAATACACCAAATATCAAATCAATATCCCCAAGAAAGAAAAAAGTTCGGAAAACTAATTTCCCGGACTGACGAATGGACAGACAGACAGACGGACAGGGTGCAATCCTTAAGTCCCGATTTCGATTTCAATTTAGTTGGTAGGGGACTAAAAAGGTGTCCAATCAGAATCAAGAATTGCCTCTGTCAGCTGAGTTTTTCATCAACTGGTACAAATCAAGAATTGCCTCTCTCGGCTGTGGTTTTCAGCAGCTGGAATGAATCAGTAACGTTTCAAAGACAACAATTCAAACATTATTCCTGCACAATGTACTTCAATTTGGCCCAGTGGTTTCAGAGAAGATGATATATTGTCTAACAAAATGACGGAAGAAAAGTAAAAAATCTCTGCCTATTGGTAAGTTTCTGAGAGGTAGGCTATTACCATTTCAACCTCAACGCGAGTGTGGCTTGGGACTGTTATAACTTGAAGTCATTGCTGTATGTTTGACAACAGATAAACATCGATTTTACAGGATCAAAGAGAACTTCAAATTATATAAACTGAGTTTTATTCAAGAAAAAAAATATCATTCAAATCATTACAATATACATGTTCACAACAATGAAATAAATAAAATAAAAAAAAAAAAAAAAAAATAACGATGGCATATATCTATGCATATCAATAGCAATCCAAAATTTCATCTGTCAAAAATCGGAAAAAAAACATCCATTCAAGTTTGCAATGCAAAACAACAACATCAATTATTGGTGTTCTGCATGCAGTCACCTTAAGCAAGTTCATTTTGCAAGTCCATTTGCTTACATCTCAACATCAAAACTTAATTAACACATTTAAACTTAACATTCAAACCCGATAGCTAACATTTCATACTATTAATTATGTAAACAGAATAAAATATTCTTGTTTTATACATGTGCTTTAACCAATTTTCTTGGACATGATCCATTCAGTAAAAATTTTATCTCATCAAAAATAAACTTTCAAACTGAAGTCACTTCACTCGTCATTTGCCAAGATTCTTTATTGATTGATTTATTGTTGTTTGCTTAATATCTAGTTCCGATAGCTATACTTCATGCATATTCAAGAAGATAAATTGACCATTGATAATAGGTAAGTTTTGGAAGGTTTGGTTTGTTTGGGATTAAATGGCAGGAAATTTATCTACCACTTGAAAATTAGCTTATGTTGGATAGGCACCGTACGTTCCCCACAGAGAGTTATCGCAAGTTAAGCGCAGCCAGCATGGCACTCTGTCGACAAAAGGCACCAGATTAAAAGTCCACATTCAGACTGCAAATAGCTGTAGATTCAGACATCTAACACGCCCAAAAAGATGCCCAGCTTTATCAATGTTTTTTTTCTTCTGCCAATTGTTTCAACTAGAACAGAGGTAGTCCAGGTGACCATATTTTCATATGCCAGTCATTCCTTGCATTTCAAAAGTCCATGTACAAGTAATGAATTCACTTACAAAATACTTTCAACCTATTATCGTATAATTACTGATATATTCACTTATTCAAATGATTAAAATTACCACAGTAACGTAGTTATATCGTTTAAAACCATTAGTATAAAATGAAAAAGAATTAAGAAAAAGGTTAAAAAAGAAAAAAGAAAAAAAGGAAAGAAAAGAAAAGAAGAGTAAAAGAAGAAAAAAGAAAAGAATAGAGAAAAGAAAAGAATATAAAAAGAAAAAAAAGGAAAAAAGAAAAGAACGGCTCAAATTTTGATAATCGGGAGGGTGGTGGGTAATGCAGCCCAGATTTTTCTTGCCAGTCACCAGCCTGGATGAATGCAGAGTGACCATCTTAGTGTGAAAGTCTAGGATTTTAAACACTATGAAAAATTTATTTTAATCCTATAATCAAGGTTAACAATTCATAATTACAATTTCCCTTTACTAGTTACCTAGAATATTTCATTTCGAAATGTTATGGATGTATCATGAATCTGGGTGCCCTTCATATAACAGGGGGATATGATTTAAACCGTCCACAGTCACCATGAATAACAACAACACAACGCTAAGAAGTAAATTCTGTACAATTCCTTACAATATGCAGGTGCTAATGGAAGGCAACAGTAAACAAATTTATAAGTCTGCTAGATATCATTAGTATTTGTTAACGTTATATCGACGTGATCATGCTGAAGAATTAGAAGCCTCATACATTTGGTGTATAAAAGAGGGGCGAAATATACCATAGGGACAGTCAAACTCATAGATCGAAAATAAACTGCCAGGTTAGGGGGAGGGTTGGGATCCCGCTAACATGTTTAACTCCGCCACATTATGTATGTATGTGCCTGTCCCAAGTCAGGAGCCTGTAATTCAGTGGTTGTCGTTTGTTAATGTGTTACATATTTGTTTTTCGTTCATCTTTTGTACATAAATAAGGCCGTTAGTTTTCTCGTTTGAATTGATTTTACATTGTCATTTCGGGGCCTTTTATAGCTGACTATGCGGTATGGGCTTTGCTCATTGTTGAAGGCCGTACGGTGACATGTAGTTGTTAATTTCTGTGTCATTTGGTCTCTTGTGGAGAGTTGTCTCATTGGCAATCATACCACATCTTTTTTATATTCTTTTGCTTATTATCGTCATTGTTTTTTTTTTTTTTTTCAAAATGTACAGTTTAGAGTCGAGGTGTGGTTTGAAATAGAATTGGTTGTCGTTTGTTTTGTGTTACATATCTGTTTTTCGTTCATTTTTTTGTACATAATTAGGCCGTTAGTTTTCTCGTTTGAATTTTTTTACATTGTCATTTCGGGGCCTTTTATAGCTGACTATGCGGTATGGACTTTGTTCATTGTTGAAGGCCGTACGGTGAACTAAAGTTAACTTATGTGTCATTTGGTCTCTTGTGGAGAGTTGTCTCATTTGCAATCATAACACATCTTCTTTTTTATATTAAGGTTTATTGTTGAGTTAAAGTAAAGGTACGGGCATAAGGGATAAGTTTGGATTTTCAAGTGCGATGCTTTCATGAATCACTTGTCGAAATGTGTACCTGGTGTAGTAGCATTAGTTGTGCAATGACCATTAAAAAAATTCGTAAGGGTTCGCGGAACCCAGTGTCTCGTCTACTTTTGATGTTAGTCGAAGGCTAAACAAAAATGGAAAAAAACTGCTAATATAGAAAGTTGTTCAAATTTCAAAAAATTTAACCACAGAGTGAATATAAGTTGACACCGCCGACGACATGACGACGACGACGCCGTGACCACTGAATGGAGGATCACTATGTCCCATGGCTTTATCATGTATACATATGAATAAAAGCAAAGGTCAAAATCTAGAATGTCAATTTTACCTATGACCTTGAGTTCAATTAGAAGGTCATTCCTGTGTATTTTGTTTTTATTAGTGATCATGTGGGGTTTCCGCTAGATTTTCAAAAATGCAAAAAAAAAAAAAATGATTGTTAGAGGAAATTATATAACTCTTCATAATAAGACCAAAATCGGCCATGAGGTATGTCGGTTCTCCAAATTTGAAATTTACCCTTTTTGTCATCGCACTAATAAACCTTACATTTGAACCAATAATTGTCACTTTCCGGAACTGAATAACAAAAAAAAAAAAAAAAACATAGAAAATCTAAATGAAAATGTATTAGGAAAGACCCGATCTTTTATTCCGTATTGCTAAGTTTCCTGGTATGGACGGATAGGTACATATGTCTCCTTTACGGTGTGTATATTTTGCTAGTCGTTCGACTAATCATGAGATGAATCATTTCTTTTTTTAGGCTATTTCGCTCCTGTCCAATGGTAATGGGGGCTCATGTTTGACAATGACTCATTTTTGTATGTGCCTGTCCCAATATAGGAATCTTTATTCTACATGTGTTCTTTTGTTTTTTTACTATGGTAATTGAAAATAAGGCCGTTTCATTTTCTCTCATGAATCGTGTTATTTTGTCATGCCAAATCTTTTTAATGTGTGTTAAATAATATTAAATTTGCTAACCTGTAAAATTAATGATTCATGGTTATCAAAATAGCTTTCGTCTCTATCTTTTCTCCTTTTTTGTATATAGTTGTCTCTCGGATAACTATATCATTTCTCCGTGTTCCTATAATGTTCGTTTACTTATAAATTATTAAAATAAATACGTTTTATGATTTTGAAAGTGACTTATAGACCCAATGGGTCGGATGTATTTTATTGTTTATGTAATATATTTGTATTTTATAAAACTGTTATAACACTAAAATAAAAATGTACTTGCTTACTATTAATAGCTGTACATGTCTGTGATAAATTCATGTTCCCTTATTTTAAGAATCCTCTGTAAAAAATGTCGAATATGTCGATAATAGAACCGATATTTATATTTTAGTACCGATAAACAGACAAACTCATGTGCCTGTCAAAAGCCAAAGCCTGTATTTAAGTCGATGTCTTTGGTTCATGACTGTCATATTGGGTTTTTGTAAATTGTTCTGTTATAAATTAGGCCGTTTTTTCGATGAATTAAGATATATTCATCGTGTCTGGGGCTTTTTAAGTTGATCATACGGTATTCGGGTTTTTAACTGTTGGTGGCTTCTTCATTACTTCAGTTTCATTTGAACTTTCGTAGATATTTGTCTTGTTTGAAATCATACCTTATCTCCCTATTTAAAGTCGGGTTTGCGTCATTCTCTACTGGATTAAGACCTGGGGCATTGAAGGGCTAGCCCATTGAGCTATGAATCTTGAATACGTGCAGATATTCCGATGAAATGTATAGCATTAGATTTAGAGAGCAGGTAAATCCTAGATTAATTTAAATCTACTTCAATGGCCATCAAAATATTACTTTTGTAAATATTTTATATAATGACTACAGTAACATACACTAACAGAATGAGATATAAGATGTATTGCATCGTGATGATATTAGACAGGTTATCACAAAATAACTTGCAGGGGTTACACATCATTATGGATTATAAAGATTGTAATGCAATGATTGTTACTAGATGTTGTTGAATTAAGTACTAGTATCCATAAAAATCATTTAGTTGTTTGTGGTATTTATAAAAAAAAAAAAAAAAATATTTATCAAAAAAAAATCTATCAAATATGACATCAGTGCTCGTTGATCGTCACTAATTCGGACTTTATGTCTTTTAAATTACATTTCCCTAGTTCTTCTAATAGTATAATGTTCTGTATCCTGGGGGGATTTTTATATGTTAAGGACACAAATAAACACAAATAAAATAGTTTTTCCTATATTATTTGGCTCTCAGTCAAAATTACATCTGCTACCCGCATTGACAAGAAAAGAGAGAGAGAGTTAATATCATGCCGGATATGGAATAACCCTTTCCGATTTCGGAATGATACAGATACCAGACTGTGAACTAGCAACCCTTATTCATAACGAAAATATGTATATAACATCCCCGCCCCAAAAGAAAGAAAGTTTTCAAATTTCTAATTGGTTGGTAGTTTTAGAGACGGAATACAACATTGTAATAATAAACAAAAACATTAAACATGAAAGTCATTGTCAAGGTATAAGATATACGTACACAACTATGCAATTTCAAAACAACTAATAATAAGATTCAAACATGTTTTCTCTCTCCTAAAATCATCTCAAACGTTCGCCACTGTACCCAAACATTAATGTGTACCTATAATGGTTTACATTTATAAATTTTGACTTGGATGGAGAGTTGTCTCATTGGCACTCATACCACATCTTCTTATATCTATCATATAGAGTCAATGAAAAATATTGCACATAATGCAGCAAATATAAATATACCCCTCGTTCGCTTGTCTACACACATACGACAGCATTAGAAATAAAAGGTTTTCGTTCTAAGCAAATCATTACATCTCCTACACCACTTTCTGACTCCTTTCTGACTCGTTCTTACTCATAGAGATAAATATACACAATTGCATGTACTTATAAAAAGTGCATAAATGAAATGGGTAGCAGACGCACAATCATATAAACACACAATCATAAAACAAATCTATCATTAGTTACATAACGAATAAAAACAAATGTTAATTAAATGTTATTCAAGTCATAAACTGTAAATTTTCCATCCTTATCACAAGTACACCACTCGAAATTTACTTTGGCGAAACAGTTTTCACCAAATCCGTTTTATGAATCACCATTAACTTCATTTCAAACTATGGCAGAATACCACACATGGGTCATTCTAGTATGACATTCATTGCAACGTATTGATCTTTAATTCTAATTCGAATACGTATTTAAAAAAATCAGTGGTTATTAGCGATACAGTTATCACCAAACCCGTTAAATCCAAATGGAAGACACAAAACCATTCAAAAGAAATACCACGCTCATTGACTATATATATATATATATATATATATATATATTATATATATACAGTCCGCCAAAAGTTAAGCACCACCTATATATGATTCCTTATAATTTTTATAAAAGTATTGCTAAATCGTATTGTTTGTTTTTAAATGATAACAATAAGCATACACAATATTGTGTATAAATTTGGTGCAATAATAAGTTCATTTGAACCTGTAAAAAGGCTTTTTATTAACCCCATCGTGGTCAGTGTGGAAAACAGGTTTGGGTACATCCAAACTTTCCACTTTAAGTTACCTGCACAGGTAAAATTAACACTTTTTAGCAAGTTTATCTGTGATGCCAAGACGTAAGTTATCTGAAGCTGAAAGATGGCAAGCTGTTGGCATGTCAACTGCAGGTATGAGCACAAGAACCATTGGTAACAATTTTAACGTCAATCATACAGTCATCATTCGACTTTTACGACGTCAGAGAGTCACAGGAAGTGTAAATGACAGACCTCGATCTGGAAGACCTCGAAAAACGTCAATTCGTAGTGACAGATTATTGATTCGCACCGCTAGGGCTCATCCATTTACACCTTCAACTCAGTTACAACAGCAATGGCCACCAGGAGGAAGGATAAGTGTTCGAAGTGTTATCCGTAGGCTCCATAACTCTAACCTGCGAGCACGTAGAGTTGTACGACGTCCACATCTGTTACCAAGGCATCGACAAATTCGTATGCAGTGGGCCTATGACTATCTTCTTTGGAACATCCGAAATTGGCGGAAAATTCACTGGTCTGACGAAAGTCGATTTCTTTTACGGCCCGTAGATGGGCGTATGCGCGTTTGGCGAGAGCCCAATACAGCCCATAACGAAAGGAACATTTTTCCAACTCCTGCTTTTGGTGCAGGTGGTGTTACGGTGTGGGGATGTTTTTCGTTGAATTGTAAACTTGATATGCATATCTTACAAGGGAATATGAATGGTCAGATTTACAGAGACTTAGTGCTACGTGACATTGTTGTTCCACATTTCGATGGCCATCCACTTGCTGATCGTCCCCTGTATATGGATGATAATGCAAGACCACACAGAGGAAGAATTGTGACTGCTTACAAGCAGCAAGAGTCAATTGACAGTATCTTTTGGCCGGCCATGTCTCCGGATATGAACCCAACTGAGCATGTGTGGGATGCAATTGGACGAAATCTTATCCGCCGGAACCCAGCTTGTCAAAATCTCCAAGAGTTACGAGCAGCAATAGTTATGGAATGGCAGAGATTTCCACTAGCAAATCTGAGACGCCTTGTCCACAGTATGAGACGCCGTGTAAGAGAACTTTACCGGAAGCGGGGCTGATACACATCATATTGATGCAAAATTTCATGTAGACATTACCAGGTCCTTTGACTTTATGCTATGCTAATTGTGTGCATATTAAATGCTGTTAAACAAAAAAATTTTGTTGTCAAAGTGAAACTTTTTTGTTGCCCTAACACGTTGCAATTTTGACAGTATTTCAAACATAAATTTAGAGTGCCAAAAGTTAAAAAAAAAAACTGTTTTATAACTTGACCTAAATTTTGTTTAAGATTCATAATTTAACAAAAGTATAGCACTTGTTAGCTCACTTTTGAGTTTTTTTAGTTTAAAAGGTGTTGAAAAATAACATAGATGTTAAATATAGGGTGGTGCTTAACTTTTGGCGGACTGTATATGTACACTTATCATTGAACTTTAACGACACTGTTGCAAATTAAAATTCCAAATATTCCAAGTAATTGGCGAAACAGTTATCCCCAAATACTATCTAAATCGCATACATAATATAGATACAATATTAGGACGATTTATAGAAATTATTTCACTAGCGGCGGCGGTCGTGAAATTAAGAATTCTTGCGCTTTTTGTGATAGTTGCGATAATGTTCTCCATTGCGCATTTTGTGAGGGTTCACCAACTAATTGCACTAAATATAGGAATGCTTGATTTCCGATCTTTTTCTTTGCCAAAATTCGTTTTACCTTTTCGGATTTGGCATTCGTTGAACTTTCAATGTCATTATAAGTTACAAAGTTTTCGTCTCTGAAACGCAATGGTTTGTTAACTTTTCTTGTAGACCTCCTAACATGAGGCTCACTGTCAATAGTATAGGACGGTTGTTTTTCAATATCGTCATTGTTATTAGAACTGAGAGTTTCATTTCCCGCCGACTCGGTACTCTCAACATTTAAAGGTGCTAAACAATGCGCAGGGTCAGGTGCTCGGATATGCGCTATTTTCAGTCTGTTTATATGTAAGGGGTCGGACAGCTTTCTTTTCCATGTTGGATCGCGGAGTTTGATAAGATGTGAACTCGGAATGTTAATAACTATATACGGACCATCAAAAATTGGTTGAAATTTTCTTCCTACACCGATAGGTTCACGCTGTAGATAATCATAGTCACCAATTGATAGTTTTAAATTGATAGTTTTCAAATTTTCCTTTTCCTCCATTTGTAATCCGGATGCGATAGCATTGTTTGATACTATTTCATGTATTGTATTTAATTAAGAAGTGAGTTCCTGAAAATAAGTACGCATATCTACTGGTATGTCTTTGAAAGATTCTCTGTTAAATTGTATAAGCGGAAAATTTGGACGTTTCTCATAAAGAATTTCGAATGAAGAAAAATCAATGCTGTTGTTTACCGATGAGTTCATTGAGAATAACACTGAATATAGTTCGTTTTCACATGGTTTTCCTTTTAGAACTTGCGTTGTTAAGCGTTCTGCTGACGTTCGATGTTGGCGTTCACACGCCCCTAAGCAATGATGGGCAAATGCTGGCGTGAATTCCTGTGTAACTTCAAGCAATTTACATAATTCGGCTGTACATTTATTGGTAAATTTACTACCACGATCTGATATTAAAGTTTGGCAAACTCCATAAGTAGTAACATCCTGTATATTGCCTCACATGCGGTTATGGCATCTTTATTTCGCAACGGGTATGCAAATAATAATTTGGTGAACATATCAACCGCTGTAAACACATATGTATTTCCATTAACAGAAACTGGATAAGGGCCACATAGGTCCATCTGCCACACCTGAAATGGTTCGGCCGGCGTTGGGAAAGACACTATTTCCTGCTTTGTTTTCTTATTTGAGACCTTGCGAATTTGGCAAAGGTGACATGATTGTACATAGTCTGGAATAATTTTTCCCATTCTGGGAAAGAAAAAGTGTTCTTTTGCCTTGTCCAGTGTATTGTTAATCCCGCAATGTCCGCCAAGGGGTGAATTATGAACAATTTTAAGCACAGTAATAATTAACGCCTTGGGTATAACAATCTGATAATGATCCATTATTTTGTTGCGCTTAGCTTAAGCGATTCGAGAATGAAATAGGACTTTGTCAATCAAGGCGTAATCAGATGATTTAAAAGAACTCGCCTAGCCTCCTTTTGAGATTCGGGTAAAGTATCATTTTCGAGATGGTCTATAATTTTTGTCAATGTAATATCCTGACGTTGCAGTTGTTTTATCTTTTCAGTAGAAATTGATAGATTTTCAAAAACAGATGTTGTTAAAGTTTTGTTAATGATTCCGGTATCTGACTTGTAATATGTTCGACGCTGTTTCGACTTTTTTCTCACTGATTTTTTTTTCTTATATTATCGTCGCTTTCATCTGTATCGGCATCATACGGGTCACTAACAATTGTGTCTGCGCCTTGCGCATTGTCAGATAACTGGACTGCTTGTACATGGGCAACTTTTAATGTAATCAGTTCGGAAAAATGTTGACCGTTTGGTAGTTGGACATTACCGCAAACGTCTTCAACGAACGGAAAAAACGGGTCATCTTCAACTGGACTCTCTACAACTTCCGCTTTGCTATTTTCGCACCTAGATAAGGCATCGGGAACTTGCATGTCGTCTGCCTTTTTGTACACGATTTCAAACGAGAATTGCTGAAGTATTGACATCCAACGTTCGTAAATTGCCCCTTTATATTGTTTTTGGTACAAAGGTTTCAATGCTTGGTGGTCACATTCAGCTATAAAAGAATTTCCACGAAAATAATCCGCACAATCAAGTATGCTCACGACCATTCCGAAAAGTTCTAATTTGGTTGAACCGTAAGATTGTTGCCATGGACTCAACGATTTCGAGCCAAACCTAATAATACGTGGTCTTTATGATTTGTCATCTGGGTCAGATGATATAACATATATCCAATACCTCGTGCTGATGTATCTGCACTTAAGCGAAAAGTCAGATCGAACTTTGGAAAACTAAGTATATCGGAATTCACCAATTTATGTTTCAAAACTTTAAATGCTGTTTCCTGTTCACTACGCCATGTGAATATCTGCTCTTTTTTTCAAAAGTCGAGTTAATGGAAAAACAAGTGCATTATAGTTCGGTATGAATTTTCTGAACCAGTTAAATAAACCCAACAATCGTCTTAATTCCTTGATATTCTTTGGTCGTGGATAATCTGAAATCGCCTTTACACGATCGGGTGGCGGGCGGATCCCGTCTTTCGAGATAAGATGTCCGAGGAAAACACAAGGCGATGCTGCAAATGAGCACTTTCTTTGGTCCTAATTTTAATCCCGCATCACGAAATCTTTGAAATACTTCCTTCAAATCTGATAAATGTTTGTCGAATGTGTCGGAAAAAATCAAGACGTCGTCCAAATAGCAGAGACAAGATTTAAATTTCAATCCGTGTAAGACCTTATCCATAAGCATTTGAAATGTATTTGGAGCAGTTTTTAAACCCATTGGTAATCGACTGAATTTATAAGTACCAAAACATGTGTTGAAAGCGGTATATTGACTAGAGTATTTTGAAAGTCTCATTTGGAAAAAACCTGAAGAAAGATCAATTGATGATATAAAATTCGGTATGACTTCGCTGAACGATTCGGTCAATTCTTGTAGGTCTGGTATTGAATATTTGAATTCCTTAGTTTGTGAATTTTAAAAACGAAAATCGCAACAAAATCGGAAGTCTTGGGCGCAAGGTTTAGCAGAATTCTTGGATCGCTTAGTGACTAGTACAATAGGACTAGTAATTAATAAATCTTCTGTTTCACTCACAGGAGCAATTATACCTTGTTTTAACAAATTGTCAAGATGTTCTCTCAAAATTTCCCTCTTACAAGGGGGGAGGCGATATGGCTTTTGGTGTTTGCCAACGGCGTCCGGTTTCAGTAAAATCTTATGTTCCACCACACGCGTGAAGCCTAAATTCGGGTTATCTTCCGTGACGAAAAGATCTAAATTGTCATGCAACAAACACGCTAATTCATCTAATTCAGTTTCTTGCAAATTTTCGGGTAAGGTAAACAGGGACTTCACTTTTGAATAGTCGGGTTTCAAACGAGTAAATTCTGAATGAGGTGAGTCAATAGTTTCGGAAACGTCTACATGGTGTACTTCTGGTATAGTATTTGAAAATGATGCACACTCATATTCCTTATTTAGTACATTAAATTCTGCTATTGTACGGCCTTTCGGAAAAACGACATTCTAACTTGTTGGATTTAAAAGCTTTACCGGAATTTTCCTATTGTACGGTACGGTAACAACAAATTTAGCAACAAGCAAACCTTTACTACAGAAAAACTTGCTTTTGGAGCACACACCTTGTAATCCCAATGTTATGTAATTCGGAACCCTAGCCCAAACAATAGTTTCTGTATTTGGTTCAAGGCTAAGTCGCTTATGAGTTTGAACATTTGCGGTATTCAATTGACATGACATTTTCTAGAATCTAACACAACATTGTTTTTCATCAAATAATCCGTCCCTAGAATAAACGGATGTGAAGTAACTGGGAGAATATATACATCAATATCAATTTCCTCTCGTGTCTCTATGTACAATTTAATTTTTGCCGTTCCCGTTACTTTTATTGTGTCATTATTGGCTAACCTTATTTCGAAACAATCCAACTGTTCAAATGATAATTTTTGTTTGTCGGAAACAGAATCAAATAAAGATTTCGACATGATATTAATAGAACTTCCCGAGTCAACTAATGCAGCCACTTTCAGCTGATCGAAAAAAAAAAACATTTATGTACAAAAATTGATGATTCTTATGTGAACTGATGTCTATAAAAGCACTTTTGGAATCTAACCCCGACGACCGTGCCTGTCTCCCGGGTTCTGTCGGTTTCCCGAATCAAACTGTGTGCAGAAATTCGCTGTATGCCCCTCCTGCTGGCACAACTGACATTTTGCAGTCGACGAACTATGTTCCATACCGTTCCAATAACATTCACGTTGACGGTGACCTCTACCTTGACATTTGAAACACGGTCCGGAAAAATTATTGCGGTCATTGGTGACTTGTCGGCCATTCGCTGGATAATTATAATTGCGGTCAGGTGTATTTTGTCGGTCATTTGCAGCTATTGGCTTACTCTGTACATTCATGACGGATATAAGAGACGTTAATGTCTGCATCTGATCCTTCATTTCGGATATTTCAGATGAAGCGACTGTAGGAGACTGCAAAGAACTTTTGTCAGATTTCATTTCCTTTTGAGTTTTTACTTGCTCGCTTAACTCCTGAATTTGTTGTCGCAAATCGCGCACCTCAGTATTTTGATCGTCGGCTGTTCTTCTATTATCACGAGATTTGTTTTTGAAGAACCCGACGGCATTAACAGACTCATCGTGTCTTTTATAACCATAGGCTTCTGCCATTTTTGCGGAAGCGAGGGCGTTTTGCATATCTTGAGGCATCCCTGCGCGAACAAAAAATGACATTTGCTCCGGTAAGCCACTGATAAATTTTGAGAGCATTTCATGTTCCGGCTTGGCGAGTAATTTACCCTTTTCATAGATTTGACAATAAAAATCCTCCACGCTTTGACCGGACGACAAAGTCAGGTTCTGGAATATTTCACTATGCATAAGTGCGTTAGCCCTATGCCCACAGGAATTTACGTATTTCTCCTTAAATAGAATTCGGACACTTTTCCAGTCGGATTTGCTTTTATCGCTTAATGAGTTGAACCATGTTAAAGCCGGACCTTTGAGGTGTAAATGAAAAGCAGCTAGCATGCGCTTGTCAGTTAGGTTAAATTCAGATAAACCATGCAATGTGGAGAAAGATTCAAATTCAGTCAAAAACGTATTGCCATTATCTTGAGGAATCCGTGAAACTCAGAGCACGTAGCCAAACGTTCCATTTTATTATTTAATGTGTGTGGAAGCGACACGCCAACGCTAGGTTCTGGTTGAAATGATATTTGTGAAGGGGGGAGTTCTTCTTTTTCTATATAAGAAGTTCCAGAAAACGGAAGTTTAACTGTTGGTCTAACCGCTGTTGAATGAGTTATTGGCGCATGTAATAAATCATGTAATGGAGTTTGAATAGAAAACAGTTCCGTTAAAGCATGTGCCTTCAAAAATGAATCATTTAAAAAACATTGTGAGACCGATTCACTTTGTTTCGAGTCTGGCCCGTTTTCAATTGATTCTGCCGTAAATAAAGACGAGTTGGTATCTTTACTCATAGTAGCAATGCGAGTTATAATCTCAGAATTTGGCAAGACAGTTCTCACCCAAAAAATATTTTGATGAACATGGCAAGACTGTTCTCACCAAACCTAAATCTACACCCATACATTCACTTTATTTATAGATCAAGGACCAATGTTAGCAACGCAAAATTCTCTTTATTTACAGTTTTATTAATAATACATAGTATATACACACTAAAGTTGACTGTTTATTCTGCACAGTTGGTGACAACTCGTCGACAAATTCTCATCAGCCATAGTCTCGCAAAAATTATAGAATGTTGTAAATCAATGTATAAGGCGTTTGTATTCTATTCCATCTGACCCTTAATCTGTTTAGAGTCATACCAATAGGAACATTTGTTGTTTGGTGATGATGTCAAAATGGCGACCTTGAAAAGTTTTTTCAGAACCACGTGTAAAATAATTTGTTCTGATCACAGCCCTGTAAATGTCTCAATTTTCCTTAATTTAAGGCACCTCCACCATTCTGCATCCTTGGGGGACTTTTATATGTTAAGGACACAAATAAACACAAATAAAATAGTTTTTCTTATATTATTTGGCTCTCAATCAAAATTACATCTGCTACCCGCATTGACAAGAAAAGAGAGAGAGGTAATATCATGCCGGATACGGAATAACCCTTTCCGATTCCGGAATGATACAGATACCAGACTGTGAACTGAATTTTCTATCCTATCTTTTCATGGCTTAAATACTAATCTTTTGTCAACACTCTCATTCAAAAGATTTATTCTTCATTTTGTTTTTATATAAAGTAATTATCACAGAGAACGAGTGTTATTGATAACTGTACTTAAATGTTTGTGAAAAAAATTATTTAATTTTGATTACATCTGCACATAATACATTTTGCATAATTGTATCCCATGTTTTATCATATGTTCTTCCCTATAATGACAATGCTTTGCATCACACTTTCATACATCGAACGTTTTGAGTAGATTTTTTTTACACGTAAACATTTTATTTTTTGAGCTACGTCATACATTTGTACGTTGTATATACAGTCCATTAATCATACTTAAATTCCAAACCACCATTCATTTTCTGTAGAACAATGTCACATACCTCTTAACATGATGAGTTTTTCTGCGCAATACGGGTGAATTAAGTCATAGATAGTATGTCATTTAAAGAACATTAATTTATGTCTGGTTAAGCAACGAAACGTCCCACCGATCTTTGATTACTATGATCACAATGTAATGAGAAAACGTGAGACAGTAAGGAAGTTTTATATTTTTGCTAAAAAGTCACCTCCTTACATTTGTTTATTACATATTGAGAGATGAAGTTACTGATAAAAATATAAAACATTTTCCAAATAACAGAAAAAAAAACATCCTGATAAAGAGAAGGTTAAACTTTGTTCAAATACACTGTGTAATTTATGTTAGTTAGGTTTATGAAAAGTACAAAAAAAGTTCACTCCATTTTCTAACAAATTAAACGTGATTAGTATTTTTATTTCGATTTATGTCTTATACTTATTGCAACTATAGACGAAGGTATACAAATGTACGTTTATTTATGATCATGAAGAGATTATTATATGACACTCATAATACCTGTGTCTTCTACTAGTCGTCGTTGTTCGAAACCTATGAGTAGTTAAATATTCCGAAATGAAATGATTTTTATCAGGTGAAGTTATGTAATATGAAAAAGGCGGTATGTGAAATGCCGGACGTTGTTGCTGTAGAAGTGACAGAAAAAAATAAGGTTTAAGGTACGGATTCACAAGGACAACTTGTTTCTGTCATTCCACACAGGCATATGCATGTATATTTCTCTCAGTTTATCTATCAGTTTTCTTTCAAATTCATCCTTCCATATCAATGATAATTCTTGGTAGCACAACTAATTATGTAAAACTATAGAAATTTTAAGAAGATATTGAAGGGAAGTTTATACAAATAAATGCACTACGATATAATGACCAACTAGTCGATGTTTTGTCGTGTCTTATGTTACTTATTTCACTAAGCACGACAGGCGGTTTGATCAGCGGATAATGTTAATCTGATAAGTTGATGCATTTGAGTGACATCTAGCATGTCTATTGTAAAATCAAATGTTCAAACTACATTTTCTTCCTTTCGTTCATATATAACCACCAAGATACAGATAACTGCATACAATTGTAAAATATAATATATATATATGTATCGGGAAAAACATCCTGTTCAAGGAAAGATAAAGTCTCTTATTTATATAAAAACATAAAATGTACAACATCTTTTGTTTAAAGTGTATGCAAATAATTACCCAACAATAGCCTTTAGTTTGAAGCTAAATATGTTTTTCAGTCTTGCAGTGTGATAACATCGTCGCGTCTCTATATTTATGCGTATCAAATTTCTTAAGTTTAAGAGTTCTGTTTCGTGGAAAAATATTAACAAACTATATTTGGCATTCTGTATAATACAAAACATTTGTTTTTCTACGCGTTAAAATGTTACCTATGCCTGCATTTTCGTGTGAAAACAATTCACTGTGTAAACTGTAGTTTTTATTTAACAAATAGAGAAATTAATAAAGATTTTAAGCAAAAATCAAAACATACATGGTTTTTGTGTTCACATCCTGTGACTTTCTTCTTAAGTTTTTAAATATAGTAATGGCCAGCAATAATCATAATATGTATCAGGAATAAAATTCCTAAACTTACCATTCGTTGTTATTAACAACCCTGATTGCTCAAAGAAATATTTGACGTAGTTGTAAATATACATAAATATTTTTTTCACCTTTCTTCGGAATATAAAAAGTAGAAAAACAACAAAGCCGAATTCAAAGGAAAATTCAAAACGGAAAGTCCCTTTGTCAAATTTCAAAAATGAATAGCTCCAACACATCAACAAATGGAAAACAAATTAAATGTCATATTTCTGACTTGGTTCATACATTTCCTTGCTTAAAATATGTTGGATTAAACCTGGTTTTATAGCTATATATGTATGATAGTTGCATAAAATAACATTATATAGGATACAATTTGTGAACAAAACAAACAGACATAATAGGTAAAATAGTGGTACAGAAGTCAATATTGTGGAATAATCTTAATCACTATGATAAACAAATAAATATGACAAAGATCTTTTTATTATTAATTATATTTATTACCGGGTGTGTACTAGCATGAGTAATACCATAGGTGCCACATGTGAAGCAAGATCTGCTTACCCTTCAGGATCACCTGAAAACACTCACAGTTTTTAGTGGGATTCGTTTTGCTTAGCCTTTAAGTTCCTATGTAGCGTTACGTGTACTTTTGTTTGTCTGTCGGTCTTTTTGTCTTAAGTCATAGCGCTGTCAGTTTATTTTCGACTTATGAGTTTTGATGTCCCTCTGGTATCTTTCGACTCTCTTTTAATGCTGCTACTTTAGTGTTTTAAATTGACTTTCACTTGCTTTCTATTGGTTTTGTGTATGAAACAAACAGTAATGGTATAGCTCAAGTCCTGCAATTTTTATTGAGTACTCAAAATTACAAATAGAAAAACTATAGATGACTAAATGACATATACACGACACCTACCTGAATAAACTAAATAGACACAGTGTTATCGTTCCTTGATCAAATGTAGGGGTCGTTTCGTTACTATATTATGGAGCTGCAGAAATTTCTAAATTCATTGCATGAAATAATGTTGAGAGATAGAAGTTAGAAAGGTATGTTTGATTTTTTGTCTTTTAATCTAAAAAATCATTAACGAACTTAAATATTTTAGATTGAATATTAATGAATTAAATACTCTTTTAAAACACACAATCTTTTATTTTCTATAAAGCTAATACGCATTTACTGTAACTGTGAGATATTTTAAGTGGAAATTTATATTTTTGCTACCATTGCTAGAAAAAAGTTATCACATAAAGAACATGAAATCTGTCATATAACTGATGATTTGAACACAAAAGACAAGTTAATCTTTAGGAAATGCTAAGTAGCAAATACGGGTACACCATTGATTACAAATAATTTCGAAACTAAAATGTTCGACTTTGAAAGATAATCTAAAAAGTGTATATGTATAAAAATAATGTATAAAACTGATGCCTTTTCTGTACAAAAATCTTCACACCTTAGCATTGTGCAATGTACTGAAATATACGAACTTAAATGAACTGATTTTTTAAGCATTGTAAGAAATATTTTTTCTTTAAATGATTTTCTTACAGTCATGATATTTTCAAAACATTATTTTCTCACTGTCGTTAACGTATTACTTATATTTCACCAAAACATAAATCCATCGCGAGGTTAATTATTTAAGAACATATTCGCATTTCAACCACAAGTAAACCTTTTTGATTTAAAACGGTCGTTGATATTTGAACTAACCAGTCGTTATGCACTGAAACATGCAATCAATATGCGTGCAGTAAGTTGACGCTCTAACACATAGTTTTAACGTAAATGACGTTATAAGTCGGAGTGTGCCCTTACATTAGGTCACAATTACTAAGATTTATAAGTACTTAATAGATTCAGTACGATTGTATACCATGTTTAAACGCACTCGATACATTTACATAGTTCATTTGTTTTTGTGTTTTTAAGATCGATTGTAGGTCGTAATTGGATCTGAAAAAATCTTTAAAAGGCTTGAAAGGAATAAGTTTTGTTATTTGTTGTAATAAGCTTTGAACTAGCTTTCGATACTGCGAATACTTTTCAATCAGTATTTTGTGTCTTTGGTGTCTTTTTCATTGCGTTATTTTTTGTGTGTGTTTCGTGCCGATCTGATGATTTAACCGCTTTGTACCCTATCTTTTACATTTTTTTTTTTTAATCCTGGTACCTTTGATAACTATTTATAATGATTCGCTGTTTTCACATTAGTCCAAGAACGATCATTTGCTCTATAGAAATTTTTGCATGTACCTGTCCACACCTGGTTATCGTGCGTGCTGTCTGTCATGGTATTATTTTTTTCCCGCTTGTTGTGCTTACACACACCATTCGGGTTTTGTTTTAACATTTACAGCTCAATTTGGAATTTACGAAAAGGGTTTTGTCCATTGTTGAAAACCAAATATTGATCTGTAAACGGTTGTTTTTATTCTGTTGCATTTGATTTTTTTCTGGAACGTTGTCTCACTGACAACCACATCCTCATTTATTTAAATCAATTTACATACGATCTGAAGGAATCTATCGATCATGTAAATAAACTTATTTTAACAGGGTACCCGCACAACAATATTTTTTTAATCGGTATACATTATAACGTTTAATATATTTTACACCAACTAAGCGTTATTGTTATGTTCATATTTTTAATTTACGGTCTTACAATGCTTCTTTTTGTATATTGAACAAAATTTCTCTGACTTGAATTAATGTTTTTACACTAAAACTATTGGATTTTGGATGTGTAGTGATTGATAATTTACTCTATAAATTTTTTTTTTTTTTTTTTTTTTTATGTCATTGGCTGTTTTGTAATTTGTGTCAGTCTGATAAAGTTGAGCCTTTTGCAGCTGATTTGTTTCGTTATATCGTACTGTTACATCACTGAACCAAGTTAGAGGAGGGTTTGATCACATTACATTGTATATGTGCCTGTCCCAGGCCAGGAGCTTGTAATACAGTGGATTTTGTTATTGCGTTTTATTATAATTTGTTTCATCTATCATCTTGTCTCAAAAATTAGGTCGTCAGTATTCTCATCGAAATTGTTTTTCATATATTATTTAGAGGCCTTTAATATATACAATGTGGTATGGATATTGCTTATTACCAAAGGGTCTACGCATTTTTATTATATTCCATTATTTTCTTTTTCTGATTTTCTCCGTTATGACAATTCATCTTTTCTTGATAAAATCTATAATATGTGCATAAATTGATCTATGATTTATATTCCTATCCTGTATTGAACATAACGAAGATCACTGATATATTTTAGAATAAAGAGGATGTTCTCTAGAGTAGCAGTTGGTTTACTCACCCTTGCAGTGTCTACTAATTTGGTATTATCTTGTCCGAACAGCTGTTTATGTATCACACAATATGAAAGAGTTATTATACATTGCAATGGCACAGGACTGACTGATATTCCAAGAAACATCCCAAATGACGCATATGCTATGTAAGATGTTTTTGTTCAGTCTGATATAGATCAGAATATGTTGATAAGGCACGCTTATTTATTAAAAAAGTATTAAACCCCAGGTAATCTAACACGATATGTCCGTGCCGTAAATCAAGACGAGTTTAACCTAAGCTATCAAAAGGAGTTGTGTTTTCAATATGTAGGGTGTATGTGTTAACAATACGTTTTATTGAAAGCATACATACTGTTAAATAACTGGATATGTATCCGATCGAGGGGTAAAAAGCAACAACTAGCGTTAATGTTAATTTGTTTCCCGTTTCATATTAGCCAGTTCTAATGTTATGCAACGAAGACTATGAATAAAAGTGTGCTATTTGCATCTTTTCGATGTTATCTTTCCATTTATTAGCCTCATCACATATTTGTAATATATCTTTTTTGTTTCAGTCAACGTTTTCGCATAAGCAGTTTTGAAATTTATCTTAATGGGGTGGAATTTCTTTTGATTTTCGGTTATTTTACTGTTTCGTTATGGCATGATCATACTTTCATAATATGGAGTGGGAATACTTCATTAATAAAAATTTTAAATATCACATGACAAAAAAAGGGGGGACTCAATAATCAAACTTTATCAATCAATTGACCAATAGGAAAAAACTTCCATATTTCTGACACGGTAAATACATTTAATCCAAAAAATATGTTTGGTTAAATCTGTTTTGACACATTCTCTATTTTCATTCTCAATTTCACTAAACTATGACATTTCTGCATAGGATCAGGAAATATTCAATAAAACGACAGTTCTTTCATTTAATACAGAGTGATTCTTCTTGTGGATAAGAGAAAAGTAAGCAGACTGAAGGAGCATCTTTGTTATCATATCTTTTTAGATATTATAAAAATTACCACATATATGTTACAAATGGAGATACAACATAGATGATCAATTCATGCAATCGCTTTATCTCAAACCAGCAAGAAACACAAATAATCATAAAGTTCGACTTTGTGCGCATCACTTTTCAAGATCACAAGCTACGATAAGAAGACAACTACCCGAAAAGAAACCATACCGTCACAATATAACCTTAGTAACCACGATATATAACGTGCTGAAATAGCCTTAACATTCCAACTTGAATTAGCAACCAGTTAAGATAAATAATTAAAAGATTATTTTTTTAACCAATGACCATTACAGAAAGTAAAGTACAATATGTACCAACAATTTTCTTAATCTTATATTATGTTTCTTTTACGCATTTCAGACATATGGATAGAAACCCCATTACCATAATTGAAAATGGAACATTTCAAAATATGACATCATTGCATACACTGTAGGTATCAGTTAATTTTTTATTTGACAGTTATTGATTCTGTATTCTCTTTTTTTTTGTGTGATAAGTGAAGAGAATAATAATCATGATAAAACACATGGAAAACTATAAAAAAAAAAATGATACTTACTGAGTTTTTTTAATTGTCTAATGTTTCCAACGGCATGTCTACAATATATACAAAATAAAATCAGTAGTGGACTTACTTTTAAATAATGTTAATCAGATACACGTATTATATTGCACGTATCATAACAGAAATGGTATGATTTTTGTTTGCTTCTCACCCCATTTTTTTACATTTTGTTTTTACATTATGTTATAGATCAAATTTATTCGTTCATTTTATGTTTACTAGTTTTTAGTTAATATGTCTTTTGATTGAGGTAAGCCATTTCTATTGATGCTTCATAGTGTGTCTTTCTATGTTGTCATGTTACACTATTATGTCAGGTTAGGCTGAAGGTTTGTGTGTTTTAAAACGTTTAAACCCGCTCCATTTTTGTTTGCACAGTCGGGAACCTGTTGTTCATCAGTTGTCGTTTGTTGATATGGTTCATAAGTAGTTCTCCTTTTTCGTTTTTTATATAGATAAATAAAGGCAAACCTAGTATTCCGCTGTTCAAAAGTCATAAATCGATTTAGAGAAAACAAATTCGGGTTACAAACTACATGTAAATGGAAACACATTACCTATAATAGGAGAACAAGGAAACAATGAAGAGCAGCAAAAAAAAAACTAAAACAATTCTCAACATACATAGAAACGAACTATTTGATAACAACTGCCATATACTCGGCTTGATAAGGCCGTTTGTTTTCCTGTTTGAATCGTTTTACACAAGTCATTTTAGGGGACCTTTACAGCTTGCTGTTTGGTGTGAGCAAAGGCTTCATTTTGATGGCCGAACTTTGACCTATAATGCTTTGCTTTTACAAATTTGGACTTAAATTGAAGTTGTCTCATTGGCACTCATACCACATCAATCTACAAGTCAGTACTTTGGGACTGTAATCAAAATGAGGAAAATTGTTGGATAGGCATTTACTGGTATGAATGCCCAGTTAATGCTAAAGGTGATTGACTGAATCGTACAATATTTTTTTCTGTCTAATAACAGAGCCGTAATAATACATATTATATGTTGTTCATTTAATGTTTTTAGAAATTTGTATGGGTGTAACATAACAACCATTGAGACGAACGCATTTATAAATTTGCCAAATCTTCAGTATTTGTAAGTATTACTCAATTGTGAGTTAAATATTTTTTGTTTATTTTTGTTAAAGAGAAATACTCGCACTATAGAAAAAATGTGACGAGAAAATAATTTTATTTTGTTTAACAAATAAGTTTTGTTGCAACTAACAAACGCAGTAGATTAGTTATGGAATGAAACTTTAAACTCAACCGTATAGTTAAACGACATTACGTTTGAAAAACAAAAAATAAATACTGGGAAAGCTGCTGACTGCTTTCAGCACACAACCAACTTCGTTTTTGTTTGATTGCCGTAAGTACTATACTAAAATATCAAACGCAGAAATAGCAACCTCAAGAACATTTATATACCTACAACTTATATTGGAAACAGTATCGAGAATATAATACGCTTGACAAAGGCTGACCTAAAACTTCTGCTGAAACCACATGGCTCCAACAATAAATGGCCTGTATGAATTAAAGAAAACCTTTCACGTCGTTGTCAATATAATGGAATTTGATGCGACTGTGATACAAAAGAGAGGTTAAACTTTTCAATCCAGGTTTAAAACCACCATTTTCTACATAAGAAAAAGTTTGTACCAAGTCAGGATGTACCATATGACAGTTGTTATCCATTCGTTTGATGTGTTTGAGCTTTTGATTTTGCCATTTGAATATGGACTTTCCGTTTTGAATTTTCCACGGATTTCTGTTCTGTATTTTTTGTGACTTTACTTTTTTCATAGATGTCATAGAGTTTCGTCTGCAACAGTGAAATATTAACTACATGTTTTAATCATGCTCTATGCAGCTCATGTTATGCGCTTTTGAAACTGAAAACATCTTTTTATGTGAGGTCTAACTGCCTTCATACTGTTTTTGTCTATGCGCATTGCCTTGTTACAAACGAAGATAAACACACTGATCTTTCCAAAATATCGATGACTGCTCTTCATTACATAATTAATTTTCAATTTATAACTGCTTTGATTCGAGTGTCACTGAAAAGTCTTTTGTTGCCGAACCGGGCGTGGCGAATATATTTTGAATTCTAGTATCTATAATGAGTTCTTTCTAAATAAAAAATTGTAGCGATTAAACGACAATTAATTGGATTCATCTCTCTGTCCCTCTTTTACAAAGTGTTCTGTTGCAGCAAAGCTGAAACCATAAGCCGTTAAGACATGAGAAGATTACTTTTGAGATCTGTATGCCAGAACTTGGTAATAAAATTGAAGGCCATGGTCAAGGTCAACGTCTAAATCCGTCCCTCAGAAGTTGTAATTGTAATGGACAAAAGAGTGTTACCCAATTGTTAATCGCCAACATTTATTATAATTAGATTATTTTGGTTCAAAATGTGACTGTAACATCTTAGAGTAACTAAATTATAACTTAGCTATGCAGTAAGCATGCATATCTAATTCTATATCAACCAACTAACAGACCATCAACGCCCTTTTTTCCGCTTTCATTTACTATTTGTAAATAAGTACAGTCAAATTCGTTGCACCCTGTGTCGACCCTCAGAAAATGAGTAGAGACATCGGTTCGTTCTAGTCATCTCCCTTGTGTTGGTCATTAAATGTGTTTGTTTACGGTTCTCAAATACTGTTGTTTGAGGAATCATTTTTCTAAAAATGTTTATTGATTAATTTGACAGATTATTGTCATTTTCATTAATTGATACAAGTATCAAATGAGCCATTAATTATGGTATAAAATTCACGGAAATATTATCTAGTCATAAAGGTAATACTGTTTAGGGTTTTACGTCCATGAGACAATCACCTGTAGTACATACAATGGGTATACTTTTGTGTTTCCATTTTTGTAGGGGTTATTCTGAGCAAGTACTCGAGTATCGCTCGGTAAATCCAACAAGTGCTGAATTAGTAAATCTGACATGATACATGCAAAAGTATAAACAAATATTTTAAAAAATCGTGTTATATATTTTGCCTTTTTAAGATGTCAAAACGATTGTTTGCATAGGATCATAAACAACTGTCGCGCTTATGCACTTGAACCTGTTTAACAAGTACGTCGTTTTTGTTGAAGTTATCTCCCCTTTCAGTACTTTTATTTCTGGTGACAATTGATTTGCAACTATAGAACTTATAAATTAAATCCAACTTGAGGGAAACATTTCTAAAAGTTGAATTAAATTGATATGTAATGTATTTTGTCAAATTTTAATTCCTGGACAGGCTTTTTCCCGCTAAATCCAAGTTCTAATTTGACTAAAGTTATGATTTTCCAGTCATGCCTCAACATGTTGTCCAACGGTATAATTTATATAACAAACGTGAAACGAGACACACCAATGAACCCACCAACACCGACAATCACTATACAAAATGCTCCCTCCTGACTTAAGACAGGTTTATAAAAATACAGCAGTTATAAACGTTTCAACATGCGCCAACCTTCACATTAACCTAATACAGTGATGTTACATATTAGCATAACAAGACATACAATAATATATCAATTGAGTTTATTTTTTCTATTAGTTTTAGTAATGTGAACAATATTTTTTTAAGAAATAACTTTTCCAAAAATTGCTGTGTTACTTTTCTTTTCAGCTTGAAAATGTTTATGACTTATCGCACACACCAAACAGCAAAAAGCTATGTTCATACTTTTAAAACTACCAACATTAAAAAAAGGTGCATCCCTGATACTTCAATTGTTGCTTTTAAATCAATCTTGATTTATAGTATATTTCGTTCTTTTAATAAATATATACTGGTTCGCTTGTTCGCTGGTAACTTTCACCCCCTTACTAATTTATCTGCTATTTTTTTTAATTAATTCACCATGAACATTTTTTCATTTCGAATGAAAACAGTAGTTTTATATTTTCCTTTACCGTATGAAACCTGTCAAAACTGAATCAGCACAATCCAAATATTTTAAACCCGTTTGAAACGTTTTTAATCAATAATAAAGAAACAAAGTGTTTAAACAACTGATATTTTCCTTTTCTTTACAATTGTTAAAAGATGCAGGGGCAAATAAGCTCTTTTAGTGAGCCAATGACCCTTTCGTAAAAGGTTCAAGACCCACTACATAATATTTCGGATTGATTTATATTGCCATTTGTATTCGCATCGAAAAAGTTATCGGTTCATACTTATGACAGTTGAATTAAAATGTACAATTCAGGTATCTTTTTTGTTCAAAGAAATTAAATACTATGATAATGATATGCATAGTTGACATAATAGCTTACTTAGGGGAATAAAGGTAAGAATGTGCAGGTCGAAATAGTAAAATATACGAAACGTCCAAAGATGACTTATTTCTGTTCACAAATATGTCAAAGCGAAATCGTAAACATCAATCATTCTTTTATTTCTTCTAGCAAAACATAAAAGCTATCATTATGATTGAAAATATACAGACGATGGAAAGATACTGAAGAATTGTAAACCTGCATTGATAATAGTATTATAAAGGAATATTTGTATTTGTTTGGCCTTTTAAACTTTTTTGTTTTCGAGCGTCACTGATGAGCCTTTTGAAGACGAAACGCGCGCGCGTCTGGCGTTTAAACAAAATTTAATCCCGGTATCTATGATGAGTTTATTTGCCTTACTTTGATTTTGTTTCAGATATTTGAGTAACAATTGTTTGACCTTTCTACATGAAGGAACGTTTAAAGAACTATCAGCACTCGTAAGACTGTATGTTTAAATTATTAAATTATCGAAGTAACGATATAAATCAATTAGTGACCCAGTAAGTTGCTCAAAGGCAAAGTTGAACTTTAAACTTCAATCGATTTGGCTATTATCATTTGATTCATATTGTCTGGGAAAATGACAGCTGTTTTCGAAAAGTCCGTTTATGTATATGTTTGCATTTGTTGTTTTTTAGCAATTCACGGATTGTTTTTCCTCTTATAGTTGTTTCCCTCGGTTTTAGTTTGTAACCCGTATTCTTTTTTTTTTTTTGCCTAATTGATTTATGACTATTGAACAGCAGTTCACTACTGTTGTCTTTATTTGTCATACATCTCTTCAACAGTTTAGGTTTTTATACTTTCTTGGCTTTCAATTACTCAACATTGAGCGTTCCTGGTGAAAGTAATTTCCGTGCAGAACTTCGGACGCATAAAACATAAAGTGTTATTTTCATGTCTAACATCTCTCTGGTCGTTCAACTGTAATACTATTTAATGACTATGATGAATGCATTCGTAAGACAATGTTGATTGTAAACTTCTATTCAACCAACATATGATAAAAAGAGTACACATTGGCTTGATAACTATCATATACTTATTTAAACTGTAATATATCCGTTGTCATTTCATCGTTCATGTTTTTTTTACAAATTTCTTCTAGCAAAAAATGCAACAGTTTGGAAATAATATTCGACCTCGATAACTGTCTCTAATATACGTTTTGAAGAAGAATGGTTTTGACTGTACCCGCGACTAACGCATAAAACTGTTTCGTCCTGTTTAATAGTTTGTACAAAGCTATATTTTTTGTTTGCAATAATTTGCTGAGTGGTAAAAATTAGAAATATACAAGCGATTAATTAGTATCCTACGGCGGTAACAGGACCATAAAACAATGATTTTTGTAAAGTTATGACTATTATTTTGTTTTAGCGAATTGAGCAACAATAGAATAACTACACTGCAGAAAGAAACATTCCAAGACCTACAAGCACTCCGAACACTGTAGGTTTGCATTATTATAATATTTTATCTAGAAGAGAGGCGAATAAATCAAAAGGAACATTCAAACTCATAAATGAGATGAAGAAATGAAAAAATTGTAGCGTGCATTTCAACTACTTTATACAAACGCCAGACATACACCAACGCTACAGATAAGTTTGAGACACGGTTAGAACACGTTGTATACGCCTGAAGATCGTTCGACTTTTACTTGGACGTATGCGGAGCGTGGTTGTAAAACACTACCCATAATTACACGTCTCAGACACCCAGAACGCACGGATAATGGTCCAAAATACGACCGGGACGCGTCTCAAATACGTTTAATGGAGGTTTTACCTTCGTAGCGTGCATTTCAACTACGTTATACAAACGCCAGACATACGCCAACATACGTTACTTGAAGGCCTAGTAAACGCTTATGTACGCTTCTCGTACGCTCTAAACACGCTTAAAGCTCGTTGTGCACACGATACAGATATGATTGACAAGTTGAATGCGTCAAAAATTAATAGCGTATTGGCAGCGTACATAATTTTTACCACCCCCAGCGTACGTTGGTGCTCTACGCTGATGTATGACGCTGGTATTACAAATTTTTATCTAGCTCTAACGTTTGTCAAGCGTATACCTGTTCGCTACACGCATGTACAAAATACGTTACAAGTTCGTTGCGAAACGCTACAGATACGTTTGAGACACGTTTACGGCACGTTGTATACTCCTCAAGATCGTTCGACTTTTTCTTGGACTTTTACTTTGGCGTATGCAGGGCGTGTTTGTAACATACGCCTGACGTAGATTCAGCGCTCCGTGAACGTATCAAACGCACCTTCGGTGTATCAAAAACGTATTCTGGCATTCAACGAAACTTGCTCTGACATTTATAGTGGCTTATGTCCGTGAATTTACAAGACCAAGTCCATCCAGAAGTAGTTTAAACACCCCATAAGTACACGTCATAGACACGCCGAAATCACGGCTAATCGTCTCAGGTACGACTAGAACGTGTCTCAGATACGTTCAAGGAACATTTTCCTTCGAACCGTGCATTTGATTTATTTTAAGGTTCATCATAACAAATGCGCAAATATGGCCGTATTTTCACCTCAAAAACTACTCTGTGTTCAGACTTACCTGTGCCGTTTGGAAAGTTTTAAGGCCTAGCATCCACTAGATATATAAAAGTTAAATTCATTTTGAATATCAGAAAGATAAAATCGTTTTTGGATTTTGATGGGCATTTTTTTTTCCTTCCTGTAGAAGATGTAAAAATAAACAAACACCTGAGTTGCATTTGATATGGTCCACTCAATTCCTACCTTTAACTCACCTATAGATGTGTAGATATCTATTGTCCATGCCAATCAAGGACAATCAATACAATACAAACCAGTTGTTACCTGAGAGGGAGCATCTCAAAGTTGTTTCCCAACTTAGCTAATTTTTACACCTTCTGCAGGAAGGGAAAAATGCACATCATAATCCAAACAAGATTTCATCTTTCTGATATGCAAAATAATTTTAACTTTTATATATCTAGTGGATGTCAGGCCTTAAAACTTTCCAAACTGTACAGGTAAGTCTGTACACAGAGTAGTTTTTGAGGTGAAAATACGGCCATATTTGTCCATTTGTTATGATGAACCTTAAGTAAGTTCCTTAGGGCAAATTTTGGTAGTATATTTAGAAAATTCAGAGGATTATTTCACGAAAAAATATCAATAATTGCATAGTGAATAAAAGTTGATTCTTAGTGCATATATTTTCCTTTTAATTCTCAAAAGTTTTTTAATGTATATAAAACATTTTAAATGAATTTAAAAAAAAGAGAAAGATAGATCAGGTATGAGAAATTTACTCAACACAATTCATAGGTAAATAATTTCTTATATGATCCAATAGCCCAGTCTACGATACAATGATCCGTTTTTTTAATTATAAATTGATGAACTTAGATTCAACTTTATATCAAACGTTCTACAAGTTTTTGGTTATTTTGTGAATGTGTATATTTTAGGAATTACGGCTTTGCTACTCTCTCATATCTGAACAGTATTTAAGAAATATTTAACTAAATATGTACATTAAATGATCAAGCAACTGTCGTACTTTAGATATTGATTTTTTTTGTCGAACGCAATAAACAGAAAGCAACTCGCGACGCTTCTATTTTCTGCACTATAAACTAAATAATTACGTGGTGTTTTTGTAAGAAATATTTAGGTACTTTGGAGAGATAATGATATAAAAGGATTGTTAACATTTTTCTGCAGAAATGTGTATGGAAACAATTTGATTCTTATCAAGAATGACACATTTGAACATAACATCAACTTAAATTTTTTGTAAGTATATATTTGATATTGTATGATTTATTATCATATTGGCAAATACGTGTTAGTTTAGTATTTGGTTTAAACAATCTATTTCTGCTCTCGTCTGTAATTCTGATATCATCATATTGAGCGTTATTATGAGCTAATAAAAAAAAATGCTTAAAGTGTGTGATGGAACTTAATGATTGTGCTGGCATCGCCATACATTTACTCATTAAAACTCCGTTCATAGAATACCAAATCAATAAACATGAGAATAAAATATGAAACACTATAAAATACATAACATTTTAAAATGCATTATACAAGATTGAAACTCTTGCATTGACAGAATGGTAGTCAAAGGTTCTATGTGTGTCCATAAAAAATTATGTAGTTTTGAGCCTTATAGTCATGTGAATTTTATTGTGAAGTATTACCATTACATATCAGAGAGTAAATAAGATAAAATACCGCTTATGGTATTTCACAAACTTATACAGCATGTACATGTTTACGAATTCCATAAATTCATAAAACAAAATTGATACCACACATAAGAAGGGCGGTAGCAAAGAGTTGTGTTTCAAACTAATCTTGCTAAGCTTATACTATTTACAAGGAAAACAAGTTTGAACATGTCTTTCAAATCCTTATTAATTTCTCAAAACTTCTATATCATGCAAAATTACTTTGTTATTATAGAATACCAAAAATAAATTATCTCTTTGATATTTAATATACTAGTATATTATTGTTCATTGCAATTCTGTATAAATTTACTGGATATTACTTATGAACGTGTCTTCCTGCTAGATCTGTATAGTTTTGAATTGTACATTGATATTTGTAGTTTCACCAATGCAATCATTCGTATCTATCAAAATGTACACCGTTTAACTAGTCCTATCATTTGCTTAGGATTTTTTAATATCGAGATATTTTAGAATATTTGAACTTGAGCATCATTTGGAATTAATTCTTAAAAGTGTTCATGAATTTTTTTTACAGTAAAACCAAATTATCAATAACTATGATTGTAGTACTTAGAATCTATAAGAAAAAAAAAAAAAAAAAAAACAAATAGAAATAAATAGAATATAAATACTGGATTTTATGATGCTATCTCAAATTTTGTACTCAATGCACTCAAGCACGGCAGTTGCATGGACGACTACCAAGGTACAGTGAATTGTAGGTGGAATATTAGATATCATTCCCGTACTAATGGGCTTTTTCTACATCTCTATTTTCTTAATCATGCCTTTTATTACAAACTTTTTGTGTATATAAAAAAAGAAGATGTGGTATGATTGCAAATGAGACAACTCTCCACAAGAGACCAAATGACACGGAAATTAAGAACTCTAGGTCACCGTACGGCCTTCAACAAAGTCGTGACCGCATAGTCAACTATAAAAGGCCCCGAAATGACAATGCAAAACAATTCAAACGAGAAAACTATCGGCCTAATTTATGTACAAAAATGAACGAAAAACAAATATGTAACACATAAACAAAGGACAACTACTGATTTACAGGCTCCTGACTTGGGACAGGCACATACATACAGAATATGTTGCTTTCTTCTTCTTTATAACTGTCATATTGCTTTTACATAACTACAATATAAGAAGTACACTCACGGGTAGTAAGGTCGTCATATCGAGGAACGTTTAGTACAGTGATTTTGTCATAGTTTGGTTAAGTTGGTCATGGATAAGTTATGTTACTTCCCAAAACGATTGCCTCAGTTCTTTTCAAATGAGCAAATTCAAAGCAAATTACAAGTTTGAATCTATATTGTAAGTGAAACGATCTTAATTGAAATTATTGTTTTTAAGAAATTTACGCAGGATAACCAAAACATCGAAATTGGTATGGTTTGGTTAAGCGATTGATATATATCGGTTAAGAGTCTAGAAATTCGTCATGGTTTTGATTACAATTTGTCATAGTTTTGATTACATTTGTCATGGTTTAGATCCAAATAAATACATTTTTGTGGCAACTTAATATTGATAGTTTGTTTGAAGTCGATTGTGAAAAATTAAAGTAACACAATTAACTAATTGACTAAAGAGAAAAAAAAACTTTTGACCAAATTTGGTGGGCGTAAACGGCAAATGGCACCTTCATATATTTTTGTACCCGGTGTATCGCATTGCGAGGTCAATTGGAATATCAGGCGTTTGTCCTTACGTCTGTCCGTACGTCTGAGCGTTCGTACGTCCGGTCTTTCGTGTACAATTCTTGCCAGATTTTTTTATGAAACTTATATCCTACGTTTTTTTTACCAATATCTTGGGCTAGTTCGAAATTCAGTGCTGATCATTTATTTTTAAAAGAGTTATGGCCCTTGGATACATTTGTTACTTATTTTCATACTGATTTCACTAAATAAATAAGTTTAAACTGTTGTCCATGTTAACATTTTGTTCCATGGAGGTTTGAAGACTATATGGTGTCCTCTCGATATCGTTTGTTTAATTTTATAGTATATATAAAGGTTACCGTATCATCGACAGTGTCAAATTATAGCTATATGATTAAAACTTTTATGTACTAACACATTAGCCATAAACAAAGATACTTACACGCTTGAATTTATATTCAGAGGTTCCTTTAACGAAAAATCCGAATGTTTATATTGTGTCATTGTTTGTCAAAAAAAATACATAACACAGCCATGTCTAACTTAACCAAAGTATGACAAAATCACTGTACTAAATGCTTCTCGATATGACGACCTTACTCCCCGTGACACTGATCAGAATTACGCACTTCAAAAAAAAAATCAATCCCAACAGGACTATTGACTCCGTATGTGATTGTAACGTTGCCTTTCGGTCCTGGATATCGTCAAAGATGAATCTCTTCGCCATCATTAATTGTTTGGATCGGAATGATATTGATCTGTCAAGTCTTCAAGCAAGTTATTATGATAATTGTAACGGTAAGCAATTACATTATTTTTAATTGAAAAGCAATGATAATAAAAAGTATTAGTCTGCATTAATCGACCTATAAAAAAGAAGATGAGGTATGATTGCCAATGATGCAACTCTCCACAAGAGACCAAATGAGACAGAAATAAAATGTTATAGGTCACCGTATGGCCTTAAACAATGAACAAATCCCATTCCGCATAGTCAGCTTTGATGGAGAGCAGGATCTGGTTATCCTTCCTTCCGGGGCAGCTGAGATCATACCTGTTTTATGTTTTCTATGTTGTGTTATTTGTACAGTTGAATGTTTTTTGTCACTTCTTCTTTTTACCATTGCCTTGTCATTTTATTTTTACTACTGGGTTTGAATGTCCCTATGGTACCTTTCGCCCCTCTTTTACTTATTTGAAATTAATAAGGTAGTTTTTCAAAACTTTATAAGCTACCAAAAGCTATCTCCATATAAAATCATACCAAGCAAATAAAACAAATTAGGTAATCATTCTGTAGACGATTTTTATTGTTTTTTTGTTTTTACATGTGTTAATATAATTTTCTTCATCATATGTTAAATGATCCAGTTTTATAGAAACTTTGTTTAACGACGACGTAGCGAGGGCTGTGGATATTTTACCGTCCGAACATATCTAAAACTTATTAACTTGCGGAGCCTGAAGACCAAATCTATTAAATCTCAATAAGCTTTTGATAATGAGAGTTTTTAAAAAAAACGTATACTCTAATGCGACAAATCTAAGTTTCTTATATAGATTGTATATGTCGGCACGACAAAATGCTGAACTTTGGGGTTTGCTTTATTGATACACCAAATACTATTTGTAGACAAATGTATCCACTAGAAGTATCCAAACTTTCAAATTTACCATATTTTGTGTCAATTTTTTGTTATAAGTATCATGTATCGAAAATCAAGCTTTGAAGCGATGTTGGGACAGTCAGTGATTAATTCTGTGTTCATTGTGCAATTAAACTAATTTATCATTGATACTTATATCGTATATTTTCATTATATTAGTAACATGTTTTATTTTGTTTATCTTTTGTGACAAAATATTTATTTGCACGACTTGAAAAGTTTAGAAAAAATTATAATGGTTTCCTCGTAAAGTATTATCTAAAATTGATTGGATATTTTTAAAGTTCTCATTAGATTGTTTTATTTTTATAAAGTATTTTACTTCTATACATTGTGCTTTGCGTGAACATTGCTTTTTACTAACATACGCATTTATAAGCCTTAATCTGCATATGACGTCTTCTGTCTAACTAATAATAGTGTTATATTTTTATATTATTATATAAATATATTATATACCAGTAATTAAAAAAATACCTGTAAATTAATATATAATGACAATCAATACATTTTGATTTTCAGTGAATTTGTACAATATAAAAGTCACATTTCACTTTATTACACTATTTCAGTGAAATACTTTCTAATCTCATCTTCAGTTAATCTTCAGTCAATCAAATTATATTATGAAACAAGGTTGTGTCTTTAGTATCTATTTTGACATCTTGTATGTTACTTTTAATGTTACCTAAAATAACACTCTATTTATTTTCCAGGTATATATCATGTTAATATTATTCGGGCAATATCTCCATTGCTCACTTTAAACGTATTCTCAAAAGGTGTTTCGATACATTTAAAAAAAAAAAAGCAGCGAGAAGAGGCAAATTAGTCTATTTTAAATCTAATGCATAAAATAGGTAACTCAAAGAAAAACGACGAACAAAAAAAAAAAAAAACACTACACCGAGATTAAATAATACGTAATGCATAAAACCCAGTGAAACCTAAGTTGCTTCTTAACATGCCAAAAATGTAGTGACTGATCAAACTGAATTGTATTGTAACGCCAAAAATCTTTGCTTAGAGTGTTCATTTTTCTAGATGACTGCATTTGTATATGTACGGAGTAAACAGTCCCTCCTGCATTACATTCACAAGTGGCGCAATATGTGACTCTAATTCCAGGTTAAAATTGCGGATGAGTGGAATTAGAAAATTATTTTACAATGGAGAAAACGAGAACGGATTCTCGTTGAGACAATTCGATAATATCTATATACTTATGTAGCAAAAATATGACACAACGTTCAAATTTATAAACCAATGATATATACTTTTAATTATTTCGTACATAATTGTCAATAGCTCATTTGCCATTGTTCGTTTCATATCTTAATTTGTATTTTTATTTTCTGGTTTATTTTTGCATAGTTTTAGTTGATAATCTTCTGTTTTCACTTTTTCATCTTTTCAGCAAAAGAAGAAATTCGTATTTGATGGGTCGTTTACATGTGAAAAAATGAAAGCAATTATTTTTTAACCAGGCAACGTTTTGTGTCCTATACCTTTTAACATAACACGTGATTTTTTTAAATTCGTAACGTTACTTGAAAAAATCACCAACTGTAAAAACAACTTTTTTTAATGTATTTTAAAAATAACATATTCAAAGTTATATTTCATTGTCAGCAAAGTAGCATCGATAGTTAGTTATGTCATTGGTAGGATTTATCAATTAAAAAGTAACGGTCGAGATTGCTAATAAAAGTATAAATCGGTTTATCTTGTAAAGCTCCATACCAGCAAGATACTTGGTGTACTGTGGATTCATTTATTTTCGTGAATACCAATGCAATTGTCGTGGATTGAGAAAAACTTGCTTTTTCGTGGATATCGAATTTCGTAGTTTTGGCAAAGTCTGTATCGTTTCACGGATGATATCGTATAAGATCCTTATGTCGTAACTACAATCCCGTTCCCTTTTCACGAATTTTACCTATCGAATTAGACTATTTACCGGCTTTGTAATAATATGAGCAACACGACGGGTGTCACATGTGGAGCAGGATCTGCGTACTCTTCCGGAGCAACTGAGATAACCCCCAGTTTTAGGTATATTTGACCTATTGTGTCTGTTTGTTTTGTTCACACATCGTTGTGAATTTTCATCGGAGTTCAGTAATTTTGTGATTTTACTTCATTACTTTAGAAAATTGTAATTAGTTTAAAATTTAAATTCATAGTTCTCCTGTACTCAGGAAATCCACGAAAATTGGTATCCAACGAATATTAATGAATCCAGAGGATATGTTAATGATCTTGCAGTATGATATATTTATAAGTTATATTTCATTATCAGCAAAGTAGCATCGATAGTTATTTATGTCATTGGTAGGATTTATCAATTAAAAAGTAACGGACGAGATTGCTAATAAAAGTATACATCAGTTTATCTTGTAAAGCTCCATACCAGCAAGATACTTGATATACTGTGGATTCATTTATTTTCGTGGATACCAATGCAATTGTCGTGGTTTGAGAAAAAAAAACTTGCTTTTTCGTGGATATCGAATTTCGTAGTTTTGGCAAAGTCTGCATCGTTTCACAAATGATATCGGATAAGATCCTTATGTCGTAACTACAATCCCGTTCCCATTTCACGAATGTTACCTATCGAATTAGACTATTTACCGGCTTTGTAATAATATGAGCAACACGACGGGTGTCACATGTGGAGCAGGATCTGCGTACTCTTCCGGAGCACCTGAGATAACCCCCAGTTTTGGGTATTTTTGACCTATTGTGTCTGTTTGTTTTGTTCACACATCGTTGTGAATTTTCATCGGAGTTCAGTAATTTTGTGATTTTACTTTATTACTTTAGACAATTGTAATTAGTTTAAAATTTAAATTCATAGTTCTCCTGTACTCAGGAAATCCACGAAAATTGGTATCCAACGAATATTAATGAATCCAGAGTATGTGTTAATGATCTTGCAGTATGATATGATAAATATTCCTACCAATATCTGCAACAGGTAACCACAGGAGTTTTGCAGCCTTCGGCGACAATTGGAGGGAGCTTAAGATGTCAAGATTCCACACACTGTCATTATGTACTGTAAAAAAAAAGTAATGTGTATCCTTTACCAATACACCATACAATACGCATACACAGAAGTGTTAAAGATGGCACTGAAGGATACGTATATATTATGCACTGGGTTATGTACCTATCAGTTTTAAATTTGTACTATTTCTCAGCACCTTTCTTGCAGCTATGATATTAATATATTTAAAGTATTAGTCATTATCACAATGTTAGGCGTTATCAAAGACACGATTCTTTGTCTCGATTCTTGCAATATTTGAGAATACTTTTTAAAACACTGAACTATATTTTAGGACGTCGACAAAATTAGAGAAATATGCATGATATGAACTCTGTGCGTACGATAATGTTTCTAAAATAAATCTTAATCTTTATAAGCTCGAGCTGATACACTGATTCGACAAGCTTTTATCAGACATGTGGAGCATTTTCATTTTCAAAAAAACAATGAACAGACAAGCAACGTTCTATATATAAGACATTACGCAGAAAAACTACCGCCCGAACAATGTTTCGCTATTTTTTTCTAAAAGGTAATCAATATAGAACGATGCCTTCATATCACATTTTCTGCAATTAAGAGAACGTGACTACGTTGTGCTAAATTGATTTCAAAATTAAAAGTATCCGTCATGACTGTCTTCAAACTTATGATTGTGTAATGAATTTTGCAGTTTGAAACGCTTTTGTTCTTTAGTTTTTTCAAGGTAAGGAATGCAGTATATTGGAATGAGGAGCTGTTTCCTCTGGTTTGAGATTCTAACAATGAAATGAAAGATGGTGAGACAGTTATGCCTGTTGTGTGCGTTGCTGACATTGAAATAGTACCACTCCATTATCTCCTTTAAATTATGATACTGCCAGAACATATCTCAATGCACTTCAATCAATAGTTTACCTGTAGCTTTAGATTGTTAAATTATAATTTCTGTTACGATGTAAATTGATTTTTATTCCTTTTGAATACATTAAAATTTGGATTGCAACATAATAATGTTTAATATTCACCAATATTAATATTGTACAGCTTTATACTTTGCTTTTATTTTCCCTGGGAGAAAACTTAACCTCAGAATAGAAAATTGAAACACGAATATGTCAAAGAGACAACAACCGGACCAAAGAGCCCCCCTTAAAAACAAATTCAGCGAAATAGATGGTCTGTTTTAAAACATATATAGTGATGTCCTTGAATCTGCAATGATCAAAATACAGATCATGTACCAGCGCGTTTGCTTACAGGGATCTGAATACACATCATTATAATTGTATCTGTTTTAACACAATATAGGTACCTGCTATCCTGAAAATTCTTGTTTTCTTGCAAACTAAAGGCGGGTTTCCGTTCAACAGAAAATGCATCTACCGAGGGAAGGACTTTTGTTATATGCTAAAGAATTGTCTGTAAGTCAGAAATTTGTGATAATGTGCAAGGAATCTTTATGCAAAAGGCAGTTAACTTGGGTAACTCTTGACGCTTTTTACAAAATTCTTCAGCATCAATTTTAAGAGATAGAAAATGATCAGACCCACAGTGCCACCTTTTTCTACGAAAGTGAAATGGCAATGTAATAAATTTAAAATTATACATTTTGTCAAGAAAGCGATGAATTAAATACCAAGAGTTTCTACATGGATTATTTCCTAACTGGATGGTTCACTGTGTAAAATGATAACATATATTAAGTATCAACATTTTTGGGATCATTTGTACCAACTTGATATATCTTACTTGCAACCGTCTGTATAAACGGGAAAAAATATGTCTGCACTAATCATTTGTGCACGTTATTACAAATGTTCGACTTATTTCAGACAGTCATTATTTTACAAAAAATACAAATTGTTAATATGGAAAAAAATGTGTTGTCCGAGCGACCGTAAAACGGTAACCCGCCAACATTTGCAGGGGGCACATATTACAGGATAACATGCATCTGTTCATTGTTTTGTAATAACTTTTGGGATCCTCTGTTTGTCGGTATGATATAGATTTTGTGTAGAAAGATAGACAACTTTGGTAATTATTATCGGTAAAAAAGTAGAATAGAGTGCTGTCATATCTGTTTAGCATATCATTGACGCTATATTTAAATCAGATATTGGTTATGTCCTAGATTATGTTTAGGACAAACATTGTATATAAAAACTGTGTATATGTCGCAAAACACAGAAAGTTTGTATTTCAATCAGATTGCTTGAATTACATTTGTAGCTCACCTGGTCCAGTGGTCCAAGTGAGCTTTTCTCATCACTTGGCATCTGTCGTCCGTTAACTTTTAAAAAAATCTTCTCCTCTGAAACTACTGGGCCAAATTCATTCAAACTTGGCTACAGTCATCTTTGGGGTAATAAGTTTGAAAAAAATGTGTCCGATAACCCCTCCAATCAACCAAGATGGCCACCATGGCTAAAAATAGAACATAGGTGTAAAATGTAGATTTTGGCTTATATCTCTGAAACGAAAGCATGACGAGCAAATCTGACATGAATAAAATTGTTTATCAGGTTAAGATCAGCAAAGTAAGAGCTACAAATAAGTCATCATGACCAAACTGGTCAATTGATCCCTTAAGGAGCTATTGTCCTTTATAGTGAATTTCTAACAATTTTTTGTAAATTTTTGTAATCTTTGGTATAGAACGTAAGGGTAAAATGCAGAATTTGGCTTATATCTCTGAACCTAAAGCATTTAGGGCAAATTCGACCATTGGTAAATATGTTTATCAGGTTAAGATCTATCTGTCCTGAAATTTTCAAACGAATCAGAAAAGACATTTTTTGGTTGCTGCCCCCGAATTAGTAATTTTAATGAAATGTTGAAACGCGCGTTTGGCGTAAATACAAAATTTCAATCCTGGTATCTATGATGAGTTAATTTTGCAGTTTTGGGTTATTATATTGAATATTATTATAGATAGAGATAAACTGTAAACAGCAATAATGTTCAGCAAAGTTAGATCTACAAATACGGCAACATGACCAAAATGGCAATAGGAGTTATTGCCCTTTAAAGTCAAAGTTAACAATTTTTCGTAATTTTTTGTAATCTTTACAAAAGTCTTCTCCTGAAACAATTGAGACAAATTAAACAAAACTTGGCCACAATCAGCATTAGGGTATCTAGTTTAAAGGGAAAATGCAGTTTTTGATTATATCTCTAAAACTAAAGCAAAAGTATTTATAACGGTTGCATTATTCATGCATCAATTGTAAATAAAGATATCAGGTGAGCGACACAGGTTCCTTGGAGCCTCTAGTTATTTTCACTTCTAGATCAAATACACTATTATTATCAAATACTATTGGAATAACCTTAATATATCATTCCTATTGTAAACGTCAATATTTGAAAGGACAAATTAATGAAAAATACATTGTATTTCTATCTCATTTATGCACGGTTTAAATTCAGAAATAGGAAATCACTGAGTCAAATTGGTAACTTAGTTTCATCATGCTATTGATGTGAAATATATCTTAAAAACAGCAATGGTATCATTGGTATGTTATCTATATTAGTTAAGGCCCTGCATTAAAGATTCGACCTGGATTTTTGAAATGCTTGCTAAAATACATAAACAATGATCTAAGTTATAACTCAAATTTTACCGAAAAAAAATTCTAAAACATATCAGCATCAGCGTCAACATTTACGAAAATTCAAATATATTGAATATTTCATTCTTTTTTTGGTGAAGACCAATTATTTGTTTATATGCTTCTCGAAAAAAGTCAAAGCATTGCACGCCCTTCTTGACATCATCTGTTTTGTAGTCCCTTCAGTAATTGTAATTATTTTTTATTTGAACTTTCTGATATTATCAGTTCAATGAACTGACCAACTATGAACTCTATCATATCGGAACACTGCTTGATCAAGATTCGTTAACCGTTCTAGGGAAAACAATATTTGTGTTTACAGATGTTGCATGAGGTTTTTTTAATACACATGAACTTTCTGATAAAAACATGTGTCTTTGCCTTAACATATGAAGTCTATATATTGAATTACGTTATCCTCATTTATTGTTTACATGCAACACATAAGAAGTAATTGACAAGTACAACATTGCTTTAAAAGGCGATCATAATCAAGAAATAAGATATACACTCTTATACTGTTCTAATTCCTCTATTATTGTTATATCTTCAGAATTTTCCCCATATCTCATTCTGATACTTCTATGTTTTCAACTTATTATGGTACCATATAACGGATATAAAATGGCATTATTAAAAATGAGGGGACACACAACGACAAAAAAGGGTTTTATGAATTTGATGAGCACAAATACAAGGTCTTTCTTCAAATTACTATGGCCAAGGTTTGAACGTTCACCAATATGGTGCCCTGGATTTTATTGGTAAACAGGGGATTGATTAGGAACTTTCCTTTCTGTATTTTCCTCGGAGTTCATAAATTTTGTTATTTTTTTTTTTGTATGAAGCCTCTAAACAGTATAAGTGTGTAGTGCATGGTGTCCAGCAAGTTTTGTAAATATTAACTAGACATAAGTACATTAAGGTACGCAATTATATGCCTATTAATCATAATAATGTGTCCTTTTTCTTCACAGAAAATGCATAACACAGGCGGAAAATTTGGAGCTGCTTATCAGATCGACCTTGTTTTACCTTACTTCAGACGGTGCTAATTTAAAGACCAGCCAGATTTAAATGGAAAAAGGCCGTGGATCACTCGAACCTACAATTACCCGACTACGTGTGAAAAAAAAACTATGTTTGAATCATGGGGTTGGTATACGAGGGCTCATTATAAATATAGTAACATTTGTTGACTATGTAAACATTTTAGCTAATTTCATTCTATAACAATTGGAAACAATTGGATGAGTAAAATTGAAAAAGATATATATTAACAATTATGATTGGCTTTTATTAAGAAACTGTTGTCTCTAAATTTATGAATAGATTCTGCGTACTGACGTTGTTTATCATCTCAACAACGTGTTATATTGTTCTTTTATTTGTCTTTGTTTAATTATTGATATTACTTTTACTGTTTGGTCTGTTTTCTGTGATATCCATTTGACGTGGCTCGGTACTTATTCATCCCGTCAATGTGTTTATATTATCTTTCATTTTTGCTGATGTGTTTTGTAGGTGAGACTTTTTGTGTTTCTTTGGTTCATATTACGTGAATCTGTACTTTTAAAGATCCCGTCATTATGTTATTGTTCTATCATATGTCATCATGGTCATTATGCAATTGTTCTATTATAAATTTGAAAATACTTTGAACGACAAACGACCAAATCATTTTACTCGCGTAGTGGTATTAACCATATGTTGATTCTTAAAAATTCGAAAGAACTTCTTGATAATTTTAAATCTCTCTTTTTCTGAAATTTGTTCTTACATGACTTTTGATGTTTTAACCCTGTATACCTCCATTCCCCATGTGAAATTATAAATTTTTTTTTAAAATACTTTGAACGACAAATTTTTTTTCCTATGTGACGTTTACAATTTCTGACGTCAGACACGCGAAGCAATGAATGTGGTTTTTAAATTTTATAGATGCTTTTCGTGCTTTTTTAGTTAAATATTTGTTATCAAAACTTGATGAAACCTAGAATAATTGTTGACTGATTAGTAAAAATGGGTCTTTTAAACTTGGAAGTTCCAAAATGGCCGCCGTTGCCATGAAAACTGCAAAAATGTGAAAAATTGAAAATGGTCCAAACGTCAAGAAAATTTAACTAGAAACATATTGTGATGTATTTATGTGCATTAACTGTTTAATTTTCAAAATGGCTGAAGTTTAGAGGCAATGTGGGAAGGGTGCCATCCGCTATTGCTTGCAATGGCAAATCTAGTTTGTTTTGAGATTGTGACACAGTGATGACTGCTATACCCATAGTTTTACTATTTTACCTATTATGTCTGTTTTGTTCACGCATCGTTATAAATATAACGGAATTTGATGCGACTGTCAAACAAATGTGACCTACCGGATTCGACTTTTTACCGGCTTTGTAGTAACATGAGCAACACGACGGGTACTGCCTGATGTGGAGCAGGATATGCGTACCCTTCCGGAGCACCTGAAATCACCCCCAGTTTTTGGTGGGGTTCGTGTTGTTGTTGTACCCCTTTTTCTGACATTTTTACCTATTATGTCTTTTTGTTATGGTCACGCATCGTTGTCAATATAATGAAATTTGATGCGACTGTCGTACAAGTGAGAGGTTTAGCGCTATAAAACCATGTTCAATCCACCACTTTCTACATTTGAAAATGCCTGTACCAAGTCAGGAATATGACAGTTGTTGTCCATTCGTTTAATGTGTTTTATTATTTGATTTTGCCATTCGATAGGGACTTCCCGTTTTGAATTTTCCAAGCAGTTCAGTATTTATGATTTTACTCTTTTTTTTATATATGATAAATGATGAATCAGGTTGCTCTACAGCCAATAAAGGAATATACATGTATAATCGCCACAACCAAGAACGACATCAGAGCCCCATTATATAAAGGAATGTTATTTTAAGGCAAAGAAGTTAAATCCAGAAAAGTGATTGGCACGTACAAACAAAGCTTTATTTACTGCCACTTGGTCGATATCGCTGATGGTTGACTGCTAGTTTTCGAGGATATTACTAGCTCTGTAATCGGGGCTTTTAGTTCTATCATACTTTATCATATAGCCTTATTACAATTTCCGTTGAACTTAGAAAAATAGCACTGAGTCTGTGGACTAAAGGGTATCATCAGATCAGTAGTCAGTTTTCTAAAGCTAAATCTAAATGAGACTCAAGTTCGAAGTCCAACTTTTGAACTTAACGTCAAAAGGTGACTTAAATTAAAAAATGAACTATATTTTTAAATGTGACAGAATCGCAGAAATCAACACGAAACTCAATGCTCACACGAACTTTAATTCAAATTATGTGTTGAATACTAACTCGATAACTTAGTGAAATTGTTTTACGTGCCTCCAATGAGTGTTTACATTCGTCGATTTAGAGTACAAATTAAACTTAAACATCGAAATCGATTTTTAAAAAAGGAACTAGTTTTGGTCAAGTGGTTTTACCTCATCAAGTACTGTGCTTACCGCATCAAGGATTGACAGAATCACATTAATTACTGTCGCGAATACATCCTGTAGTGTAAAATGTTTTTTTAAATTCAAAAATACCATTATGTTATGTTAAAGCCATATAAAGAATTGTCAAATCATCCCATGATCATCATTACAAAATAATATTCCCATTTATTTAAACAACTACATTACGTTAAGCCACATACATAATGTTAAAACCTCATTCAATTTGTCTAATGACACAACCATATTAAATAATTGTGAAACTACATCGAGTATGACAAAACCATATTAAGTAATGACAAAATTATATCAGGTCAATACAAAACCATTTATCATGTAATATGGAGAAATTATTAAGTAATGACTATTCCATATTGATTTATATCAAAACAGCATCAAGTAATGTCAAACCCATATTATGTAAACACAAAATATTATTAAATGATAATAAAATAACATTAAGTTATATCAGAGTACCACATAAGACAGCTGCGGCGTTCCATTCATGACGACAGACAGTCTGACCAAGAATTCGAACGTTCAAATTTTCTAAGATTTCTATTTAATTTCTTATGAGTCTGAGTTTGTCACAAACAAGAAGAGCAAAGAAGCTAGGTCATTTAATTTCATATTCAGATATATTGATGATGTTTTTTTTCATTAAAAATCCAAACTTTTCTGATTGGGTTCCCTAAATATATCATTCTGAACTACAAATTTTAAAGAAACGAAAGACATGGCTTCCTTTGTCTCATTTAAGACCTATACTCTAATTTGACATAAGGTGTCATATCAGTACAAAAATCTAAGACAATTAGTCGATTTTAAAGATCTAATTATCAATTTCCCCTTCGTAATTAACCACATACCAACTTCACCTGCATATGGGATACTCATTCCGAACTCATTCTGTTTCAAAACATTGCAGCGGCTACTAAGATTTTATAAAAACGTCAATAGTATCTGAACAGAAAATTAAGGAACCAGTGTCATGTCTAAGAACGTCTTGTGCTCTTTCTGAGAATGTTTATCGGAAGATTCCAAGACCTTGGTAATACATATTGTCAGGTCATTTTCGGCTTATGATAAAATTGAGTATGGAAACAAGAAATATGCCAAAGAAACAACAACCCGACCAAAGAGCAGCCAACAGCCGAAGTCTCTAACGCAGCTAGAAAATCAAGATATAAGTTTGAATGTCCCTTAGTATCTTTCGCCTGTCTCAAATAATACATGATGGTCTAGAAGTATAGATTCTATGTATCGACATTGTTTATCTTAATTAAGTGTTATAGTGTTTTTTTCATTTGTCTTTGTGGACTATTAACATTTACTGTTTAATCCATTGTTAGTAATATCCTTTTGGCGTGGCTCGGTATATTACATCATTAGGTTATTCTGCTATGGTCATTTTTTGTAGTTTTGTCTTTCTTTTTTGCTTGTTGACGTATTTGTTTGTGTTAATAACTATTAGGATTATAACACAGTGTTGACTGCTGTACCCCTTTTTTGACGTATTTAGTTATGATGTTTTTTTTGTAGGTCTGTTAGATATCATGTTATGTCTTATCGTTTGTGATTTGAATTCTTTTTTTTTTCTGTGTGTATGTAATTAGGGCTGAGATAACTAATCAGCTATTTCATTTAAATGAGTTTTAGTTTAAAGCATATATGAACAGGATTTTTTTGTTCAAACATAGGTTTGATTTGGAAGAACAGCAGACGTGGTAGGAGGGTACAAATGGTTACACCATTACGATCACAATTCTGTTTTAGTATTCTTGTCATGGTTAGAAAATACATATATATAATAACACAACTAAAAACTCAATCCCAATTTTATATTCTATGTTTAGAAATTAACCATGCATAAAATAAACATCACAAAACAACGTCACTTTAAGTGGCGTTGATATATTGTGACGCATATTGGACAATTCTATTGTGGTGTTCTGGTGTACTGTCGTAAATTCATGGGAGGTGTCAGTTGTTAATCTGTGGTTTAGATGTCGTAATGTATTATTATATTATTGATTTGTGGATTTCTCTGTCCTGTGTATTCTTTTGTTTATTTGTACTGTATTCCTGTCATTTTAGCGGTATTTCCAACATATATAGTCATATAATTAAGCGGGAGGTTTGGTTAGCCATAAAACCAGGTTCAACCCACCGTTTTTTTCTTAAATGTCTTCTACCAAGTCAGGAATATGGCGCTGTTATCTAATGGTCCAGTTTCTATGTACATTTGCGTTTCTATTTATTGCATCTCAGCGTTTCCGTTGGTCTGTACTTTCCTCGTATATTTGATGTGTTTCCCTCGATTTTGGTTTGTGACCCAGATTTGTTTTCGCTCAATCGATTTATGTCTATTGAACAGCGGTATACTACTGTTGCCTTTAAAAATTTTATATAAGGAAATATCTGTACCTAGTTAGGGATATGGTAGTTATTTTCAATTCGTTTGATGTGTTTCAGCTTTTGATTTTGCAATGTCATAAGGGACTTTTCGTTTTGAATTTTCCTTGGTGTTCGGTATTTTGGTTATTTTACTTTTTGTCATAATATTGGTCGAATCAGAATGGTTTTGTTTGGTGAACTACATTTAATTGCAAACAATCCTTCTAGCTAATAGAGATTTCTGTTAAAAAGTCTCAGAGGAAGGAAATGCATACACAAGGTGTCATTGTTAAAATATCGAGAGAGAAAAAATTTCATTCCATAACTCCGGTAAAAATTGTCATATTTAAATTAACTCGTCAGGTACCAGGATTAAATTGTGTACGCCAGACTCGCGTTTCGTGTACAAAAGACTCATCAGTGACGTACGCTCGAATCAGAAGAGTGCCAAAAAAAAGCTGTATGAGGAGCATTGTGTATCCAAAATTACGGAAGATTTTGCCAAAGAAAGCTTAGCTAATTATTGTTATCAAAGGTACCAGGCTTATGAGTTAATACGCCAGACGCGCGTTTCGTCTTCATGAGACTCACCAGTGACGCTCAGATCAAAATAAATGTAATGCCAAACAAGTACAAAGTTGAAGAGTACTGAGAACCAAAAATTCCAAAACGTTGTGCCAAATACGGCTAAGGTAATCAATGTCTGGGATAAGAAAATCCTTAGTATTTCGAAAACTTCGTAAGGGTTCCGCGGAACACAGTGTCTCGCCTACTTTTGCTATTTATCACAGGCTCAACAAAATGAGGGAAAAAATTAATAAAAATATTCCTCTCGATACTATCTTTTAATTGTAAGAAGCTTCTGTCCAGGTTTGGTAAAAATCCAGAATAGTTAAAGAATTAAAAAGATTTAAAAACTTTAACTGCAGACTGTAATGTAATATTAACTGGAAGAAAAATTAAATCAATTTATAAGTATAATACGGATAAAAAGGTACAAAATTGTAACAAAATTTCCTTCTAGATACTAGCTTTTGATTATAAACCAAAATTCTGTCTAAGTTTCGTAGAAATCTAGGATAGTTTTAGAAAGATATTAAAATTTCAAAAACTTTAACCACAGAGTGAATATTTGTGGACGCCGCCGACGAAGATGACGACGCCGACGACGGAATGAAGGATCGCTATGTCTCGCTTTTTTGATTAAATTCGAAGGCTCGACAAAAATTCATACTTTTGTAAACAGGAAATTTATAAAAAATGACCATATAATTGATATTCATTTCAACACCGAAGTGCTGACTACTGGGCTGGTGATACCCTCGGGGACGAAACGTCCACCAGCAATGGCATCGACCCAGTGGTGTAAATAGTTATCAAAGGTACCAGGCTTATAATTTAATACGCCAGACACACGTTTCGTCTACATAAGACTTATCAGTGACGCTCAGATCAAAATAGATATAAACTTTTCCTAAGGTAGATCATCTTTGGAATGACAAACTTATATATGTCATAGTAGGCTATAGTATGTTCAAGACACCGCATATAAGTTCGGCCTTCAACACAAATATGACCATATCAATGATAATTTATGTAACCTTTGATTTATTACACCACTGGGTCGATTCCACTGCTGGTGGACGTTTCGTATCACCAGCCCAGTAGTCAGCTCTTCGGTGTTGACAAGAATATCAATTGTATGGTCATTTTTATAAATTTACTGTAAAAGTATGTATTATTCAAAATACTAAGGATTTTGTTATCCCAGGCATAGATTACCTTAGTCGTATTTGGAACAAGTTTTTGGAATTTTGGGTCCTCAATGCTCTTCAATTTTATACTTGTTTGGCTTTCTAACTATTTTTATCTGAGCGACACTGGTGAGTCTTATGTAGACAAAACTCGCGTCTGCGTATCAAATTATAAGCCTGGTACCTTTATTAGCGTTTATGTCAACACTGAAGTGCGGACTAAAAGACTGGTGATACGCTCGGGGAGTAAACTGTCTTATATCTCGGAGAAGTTTCATTCAAAATGCTAGGTTATTATTAGCCATCCGGTTTCAGGGGCTGATGAAAATGTGGGTCTCACAGTAGTAAGCAGGAATGATATCCAATCAGCACGAAATGACATGTTTTTATAAGTACTTTCCAATCATCAGTCTTATTTTAGTTTAATCATATTTTGGATTGTAGTTTCAAAGAAGAAATTTCAAAACCTGAACCATCAGGATCAAGAATTATCACTTGCGGCCATCTTCTTAGCTGAACAGAATAAAATGAGTAAGTTTTATGGAACCCTTTCAAAACATGATCCCAGCAAAATTTGGTTTAGTTTTGCAGTTGTTTCAGAGAAGATAAATTACATCTGATCTCATATACGCTTCCATGGAAACATATGAGCCACTCAAGCCGCCAGGTACATGTATACTACAATGATTCCTACGAAATTGGGATGTACAGAATAAAAAATTCACATTGCAGCTTGAGACGAGAAGACATTTTAGAATGTGTCCAAGCATGATTAAGAATTGCCTCTGTCAGCTTTACTTTTTATCAGTTGGAACGAAACAAGAACATTTTAAAGAAAACAATCCAAACATTATTCCTGTACAATGTGCTTCAATTTGTCCCAGTGGTTTCAGAGAAGATGATGATTTGTCTGACAAACAACGACGTATCAAAAGTGATGTTAATAGCTCACAGGCCTTATAGGGCCTAAAATTTACGTAATCTAAAAATGGTCCAAGTACATGTACCTGAACTCCTGTAAAAATTCGCAAATTGACTAGCAGTAACTTATGGTCAAGAGAATATGGCGACCAAAAATCTTAACAAATATGCAAGCTTTCTGTCCAACAATCTCTGCCTATTGGTAAGTTTCTGAAATACAGACTATAACCATTTCACCCTGAACGCGAGTATGGCTTGGGACTGTTGACTTGAAATCATTACTGTATGTTTGATAGATAAATATCGATTTCAGGGGATTAAAGAAAACTTCAAATTATACAAGTTTATTCATGAAAAAAAATATTATTCAAATCATAACAATATACATGTTCACAACGTTACAATGAAATAAATAAAAACAAATAACGATGGCTTATATATCTACGCATACTAATAGCAATCCAAAATTCAATCTATCAAAAATCTGAAATAACATCCATTCAAGTTTGCAATGCAAGACAACAACATCAATTATCCAGTTGCTTACAACTCAACATCAAAACTTAATTAACACATTGAAACTTAACATTCAAATCCGATAGCTTACATTTCATACTAAATTTATAAAATGTTCATATTTTGGTCAAATCACAGAATAAAATAGTTTTGTTTAACATGTGTTCTGACAAATTTTCTTGCATATAGTCGATTTAGTTACAATTTTATCTCAACAAATAAATTTTCAAACTGAAGTCACTTCACTCATCATTTCAAATCTGTCACCTGTAAATGATCATTATTGATTGATTCATTGATGTTTGCTTGATATCCAGTCCCAATATTTCATGCATATTCAAGACGAGAAGATAAACAATTGATACTATAGGTAGGTTCTGGAAGGTTGGGTTTAATAGCAACAAAGGCAGGAAATTTATCTATCACTCGAATATGAGCTTATGTTGGAAAGGCACCATACGTTCCCCACAGAGGGTTATCGAAAGCTGTGTGTAGCCAGCATGCATTGTCAGCCATTGTGTCGACAGAGTGCCATGCTGTCAACACAATGGCTGACAATGCATCAGATTTAAAATCCCCATTCTGACTGCAAATAGCTGTAGATTCATACATCTAGCGGACCCAAAAAGATGACCAAATTTAAAAATGCTTTTTCTGTCAATTTTTTAAACTAGAACAGAGGTAGTCAAGGTGACCATATTTTTATACCCCAGTCATTCCTTGCATTTCAAAATTACAAGCCATGCACAAGTAATTAATTAACTTACAAAAAACTTTGAACCTATCATGCACAATTACACAGTAAATTATTAAAAAAACAATGTATTGTATTGGCCATGTCTGGCAAGAAATTAGCATACTGTGGATTCATTTATTTTTTTGGGTACCAATTTTCGTGGATTAAGGAAGATTTGCATGTTTGTGGATATTCAATTCCGTGGATTTGCCGAAACCTGCATACATGATTACTGAAAATGTCACTCTTTGAACATTTAATTTTGTGGTTATTTTTTACCCACAAAATCCACAAAAATTGGTATCCAACAAAAAGTAATAAATCCATGGTATTAAATACTAATGATTATCAGAATACTGGAAGGACATAAATGATGACGTCATATTATCAAATGCAAAAATTTTGGAATCAAAGTAGCAATTTCTCCATTAAATTTAGCACAATTTGTCTGAAATATAAGAAACTGCTTGGCAACTATGAAATTTTGCATTAATTCTAATTATCGCTGATGCATGATCTTACCCCCATAGAAAGTTTCATGATTTAAATCACAAGATTTACAAGCTACAAAATATGTAAGAAAATCAATTGCCAATGTTTTGTTTTATTCAATTTATAAAATCAACTTTGAAATTAACTTTAACATTTCTTTATTGAGAACTAATGTGTCAAGAATTTTACATGATATGGATCTTTTAAATAACTTCTTCCACATATAACTAGATGGTGATGCCATGAAACAAAACAGATAAATGTATTGAACATGATCATTGAAAACAAATAAGTTTATAAAACATGTACATGTATCTAGAATCTTCAGACACATACAAAAGGAAAGGGCACTCTTAATGATATATATATATATATGCATTTAAATGAATCTATTAACCTTACTATGAAATACGGTAATCATGATAACTTTTAAGGACTCGAAAAATTTATGAAAAGATACACTTTGTTAAAATAAATGAAAAAGTTAGAGTGAACAGAAACCAATTTCTTATGCACACATGTACAACATGCATAGGGTATGGATGTACATTAAGATGAACTTTGATAAAACTTAAAGCCCAGACTTGGGCATAACATTACATTTTTGAAGTAAATGACTTTTAGTAACTCTTTTGATTTAAACTATTTTCACAATTATTTTTACACCCAGATACCACATGAACAAAAATTGATACATGTTCACGGCTGATAATAATAAAATATGTATTCATTATGTTCATGCTGTTGTATGCTCCATGCTATAGATTTTTTTTTGTAATGAAATGATTATACCTACACATTGTCTATCTAAATTCTAATATACCACAGAACTTTGTGTAATGTTCAATGTTTGAAATGAAAATAATATACTACACATGTATATATTTCAGATTAACTTTACACATAACAAAACAAAAACATCTGAAAACATCAATTTTGAGTTTAACACAAGACTTAACTAACAATTCTGAATTGACAATTGTTTATTTTCATCCTGAATATTAATAAACTATCTATATTTAAATGCAAGATGCCAATTTCAATGTGTTTGACAAAGGGTTCAAAATAACCTTCATCAAGGAGCAAAAAATAAAAAATTCAAACACTTAAAGATAAAGAGTATAAAAACCTAGCAAATGGGTGTAGGGCATTTATGTGAAAAATTGTATAAATGTGTAAAGGGTTTCACTGCTGTCAGAGTAAACGTGTAATGTTTACTGCCAATTATTAGAAAAATACTGAAACTTCTTAAAAATTCTACCTTTTTTCAGATCCTATTTCATGATCTTGAATAATCTTCTGTCCAAGTTGTACAACATTCCATGAAGTTTTAAAAATTATTTTGTTTAAACACCAGACTGTATCTAAATGTTAACTGCAAAACAAACTTAATCCATTTATCAGTACAATATATGGAAAAATTTGTCCAAAGGACACAGGGTTCCATGCCCGATTCCCACTATAACATTTTCTGGTTCAATGAACTGCAAAATCTTGGTCCAAATTCTACTTTCGCATATATATTTAAAAGTTTAATTAATGAAAATGAGTTCTAATCTTTTAGTTGTTTTGACCATTAGCATTATTTCATAACAAATTTCCATACACAAAAATGTTTACCTGATACAGGATGATCTAATGAACGAAAGTACACATAGACCTTTTAAACATAATACCCATCTACTATTGTAGGCTGGGCATAAAAAATATTCTCTTAGAGCCCGTGTATCACAGCAACATTTAATCACAGAAGTAGGGAACATATAAAACAGAGAAATCAACTGAGTACATCTCCTAATATCAAATAATTCTTTAAAGTCACTGTTTTTAAATGTTGAACTTTATTGTGAATCTGCTGACCAAACGACCTTCTAAAAAAGTTCCTACACTATGCTATCAAACGTGGAGGTTCTGAGGCAAACTTTTTCAATAAAGCTTGCATGTTTAAATCACGATTTTCTTTTGGATACATATTGTCACTAAATACCCAAGCCTCACTGTGAAGATTGTAACCAGCTGCTATCAGTAACAACATAATTTCAAAACACCCTCTGTCAACAGCAACATACAGAGGTGAGCGAGGCTTTGGATAAATCTGTACTGCTGTATCACTTTGGGAATGTTGATTAATACCTACGCTTGCTACTTGCATTTCTACATTAGCTGTTAGAACTAGTTTTACAATTTCCTTATGTTTCATGTACACTGCATTCCAAAGAGGCGTAGCTTTGTAGCTGTTTTGGTAATTTGGGTCGGCTCCACATTCCAGAAGTTTTCGGCCCCCCTCGACCATATTGTTGTATGCGGCATAACGTAAAGCAGTGTCCTTATCCTTATCAGCATTGTTTACATTACAACCTAACGGCAATAAAATATCAATGACACTCTGATGTTCCCCATGTGCTGCCAAGGCAATAGGTGTGTTACCGTCTCGTGTGGGTGTGTCGTGGTGCATTCCTGCCTTGAGAAGAATGTTGAATATCTGATAGTATCCATTCCACGCAGCAATGTGGATAGAGGAATATCTCTGTGGATTACTGACATTAATGTCGGATTTATGGTTGACCAAAATCTGAACAATTTTTGTTGATCCTTGATATCAGGCTGTCAAAAGAGCAGTTGTTCCATCACTTGAGGTCAGATTAGGGTCGGCACCAGCCTGAAGTAACATCTGAACAATTTCTTCGTTTTCTGTAACAGTATAATTTATTGAATACAAATTCTCAAATTTGTTTTAATGTTTGCAAATATTAAAAGAAGGATGTGTCCGTATATCTTAATGTTCAAGAGTTAGTGTATTAATTCATACCAATGATGTTTGATTCAGCAACTTTTCCATTTATAAACTAATATAAAGGGACATAACTTAAGAACGGGGAAAGTGATGCCACCATGGAACGTATTGATGTAAGGAAGGACGAACAAAAACTTGAAAAATAAGAATGCTGCCACAAAGCGACAAAAATGCCCAAAAGTATCCCAAGTCTAACAGTGTAAATCTACCATAACCATGTTCATAGCTTTATCAATATTATGTTGTGTTTTTGTTTTCAGAAGCATTACTGATTTTGATTTTTCATTCTTATTCATAAATCAAAATTGTTACCTGTCTTGTTCTGTTATTAAAAAAATGCTCTATGTGATGGTAATGATATTTTTTTTTTTTTTTTTAAATTAGCACTTCATTAATAGAATCTCACTGTGCATATAACACAGATTACATTTAAACAACTCGTCCCAAGTCAGGAGCCCGTAATTCAGTGATTGTAGTTTGTTGCTGTGTTACATATTTGTTTTTTTCGTTCATTTGTTTGTACATTAATTAGGCCGTTAGTTTTCTCGTTTGAATTGTTTTACATTTGTGATTTCTGGGCCTTTTAAAGCTGACTATGCGGTATGGGATTTGCTCATTGTTGAAGGCCGTATGGTGACCTATAGTTGTTAATTTCTGTGTCATTTGGTCTCTTGTGGAAAGTTGTCTCATTGGCAATCATACCACATCTTCTTTTTTATAACTTCCACATTTTCATACATACCAACATAAGTAGCAAAGAATAATGTTGATTTCTGTCTCCTATTCCTGGCATTCAGATTGACTCCTTTGAAAATTAACTTTCTAACATAAAAAGCTCACCTGACTGTACCTAACATCAACGCTGAATTCCCTCGATCATTCGTCACATTGGGACTGGCCCCGACATCCAGTAATATCCAAAACATCTCTTCATCGACCAGATGCATTGCCAAGATTACTGGACCTTCATTACTACTGTTTCGTATATCTAATTCAATATTCTTCACTTTCAGCAACTTTTCTACGATGTCCTTATAACGACTGACCATTGCTAAGGCCAGAGGGGATACTTTATCTGGATTACTCTTGATATTCACATCAACATTTTGTTATAATAAAAAATCCACAACATCGATTTGATGTTTCTTCACTGCAAAATAAAGCGTTGTCCTTTCATATATTCTTGTTCTTACATTTAAGGTACAACCATACTGTTTCAACAGTCTGACTATGTTCTGTAATCCCAGCCCAGAGGCTATGTGTATCAAACTGAGTGATGGTTTGCAATCCCTGAGTCTACTTTCATCACTGGAATGACAATGGCAAATTCCGCTACGAAAATCGTCCAATAAAACATCTAACAAAGCCTCCACTTGACTTGTGCTGTCAGGCAGTGACGCGTAAGGGAAGGATTCGTATATTTTGGCACAGGTACATGTTTGATCGGTTTCTATAAAATATGAAAACAGTTAGATACCCAGCATGCATTCATACAGGAAATTCATATCAATAGTTGTATCTGACATATATCAATACATTTATAATAAACAGCTGCACCATGAGCGCATAATACGCCCGTCGCTTTTTCAAAGAATAAAGTTCAATAACTTCTCAAGGTCATATCAGAAATACATGAAAAAACTAAAGGGAGGTTATCTTAATAGATATAAACCAGTCAAAAAAAATTTTAAATAATTTTTCAAGAACTGTCATGTTTTATATGATTAAAGTGCAATAAAAAAAAAGTACATGCTTCAGAATTAATTCGTAATGTCGTAATGTCGTAATGTTGTCAGAGTTCATAAGCAAAATAAATATGTAATTCAAATGAGACTCGTATACAAAAATATTAAATAGATTTCGCAAACAACCTGCAGAAAGCTCAAAAAACAATTATAACGATAACAAAAAATCACACAATGGAAGATTCATACAACACTACAAGTATATAAAGATACTGATCGCAATACAATTGGCATAATTACTTTCAGAATGCGCAATTAATCTATAGCTTTTAATATCTTTTTCTATGTGCATGTCTTAAACCATGTTTATAAACGAAGACATTGTATTGCATTTATATTGCATAGTCAAAGGTTATAAAACAGTTTTTTAATAATCTAAGACGATTCCTGTCATCCCGGCTATTGTTTAAATGGTGGAGCTTGTAGTCAAGATAGCTATGGTGACTCAGTGTGCTCGTCCGTAGATGGTTGGACCGGAGCTTCATGTACAGGTAAGAGGGGAGGTAAAACTGTGTTCACTGGATATGTACAGCATACTTGTTAGTCCCTTATGCCTTATGTTTCTATGTAAAAGACTATCAAACCAGCAGGAAATTATCGTCTCAGCTATCTTTATATTAAAATAATGTTCCGGTGAACTGGAATTCACAAAATAACTGAGAATGCTTTCTTTAACATAAACACACAAGTTTCAAATGTGTTGCAGTAGTTTAAGATGCAGTATTTAATAACCCCTACCCCCACTCCCACCGCCCCTAAGAAAAGGATACATAAACATACGCAAACACAATCGCTCTGCCATTCTTGTGGGGAATTTTGATGGCTTTTTTCCTCTAATTTACATATATACATCTCATGTCCACCGTTTAATATTCAAAGAATCGATTCAATTGCAATTGATTCAAATACTAATACAAAATCAATATAGACGTTGGTTATAATTTACTAGAAGTGACCAAACACCAACTATAAATGTTAAACTCAATGATCTCTCGTGAGAGGTAGTTTAACGAATCTATTAGTTCATCGTATTCATATTGTCTCTTCAAACGATTTCACATTTTGCGACAAAAGCATGCTGAATTTTAGGTTTATAAAGCTTCGTGTCGAAGATAAATATAATTGATATTCACTTTTGGTATCCGGAAGGCGAAGGTGCGCAAAGGGTCCTTTTCGGCCTACAAAATAGACGATTTGGGCATTAAACAATAATCATTTAGTATGAGCGAAAATTAAAGTGTAATATCTTTGAAATATAATGAATATTTACAGGGATTTTATTGTCCACAGATAGCAAATTATAATTGTTTGACGTAAAAGGGCTACACATATGTATCTTTTGTTTTAGATTAAATATATCATGTGACTTTAAATGATCAAAACATCCATTAAGGGATAATGGAACACTCAGTGATCAATCATATACTAGTGATTACAGATATTGATATTTTATATTTATATTTTTTAATGAGTTCCTCGTTGTTAGTTTTGAAAGTAAGTAGTAATGTACATTAACTATAAAACTGAATTTGTTCTTTGTTGTACGATTACTTGGAACATTTTTTAACAAGAACATTGCAAGTTTTGATTTTTCGTCTGTGTCATACTTATATCACCCCCAGTTTTTGGTGGGGTTTGTGTTGCTTAATCTTTATTTTTTTATGTTGTGTTTTGTGTACTATTGTTTTTCTGTTTGTCTTTTTCGTTTTCTAGCTATGTCGTTTTCGTCCCTTTTTTATATACATATGGCTTTTTGTACGATTTGAAAAATGTACATAGCAATGTATCGGAAAAGATGGTTGATTCTTGCGTGTGCTCTATATTTGCGGCTCAAAAAACAAAATCTTTGCCAACAGAATTATGAAGATGGATTTCTGAAATCAACATTTCATACGCTTGTGGTCACCATCACGAATTGGTTGAGGTATAAGATATGTATGTGTTTTACTTCACTAACGATATGTGACGGACTCTCAGATGTTTAGAATCCTATATAGTCGTCTAAACTGTCATTTTATCTATTGTGTCATATTCCCGATTGTGACATTTTGATTGAGTGTAGATTCACTTGGCAGGAGATGCATTTAATCACCGTATCAAATCACTGGCTTCGTTCCTTTTCATTCAATTCCATCGGTTTTTGTTTATTATCTGATTTGTCTTTGTTTTGGATTTATGCTATTATAACATCGGTATTGTACTGTTGCCTTGATATAAGGTTCAATTAATTTTTTAGTTTGTTATGTCTTTTATTTTTTAACTTGCCGTATATCATCCTTGTAAAAAAAAACTTTATTTTGCATATCCAAAGATTATAAAACATTTGTTTTTTCTCTAATCACAGACAATTCCTGTCATCCCGACTATAATTTAAATGGTAGATCTTGTAGTTGAGACAGTAACGGTGACTTAATATGCTCGTGCGTTAGTGTCTGGATCGGTGCTAAATGTAATGGTAAGAGAAAAGATAACAATGTATACAGCAAATTTTTAAGACCCCTATTTCTAGCTCATGTACTATTAAACTCAGAGGAAAATTTCGTCTCCATTACGCTCATGTAATAACAATAATTCTGTTTACTTGAATTCACAAAAAAAAAAATGACCATGGTTTGAAAACACGCCCAGAATACATATAGGTGCAGTCCTAACCGACTGGTCAATGTTAGCATGTGACAGGTTTTAGGACTGCTCTACTTTCAGGTATCACAGATCGAATTTATTCGTTCATAGTGTGTTAATTTACGTTTTGATTGAGTTAAGCCTTCCAATTGATGTTTTATCGTGTGTTTTCTATGTTGTGATGTTATACTATTGTTTCAGAAAAAGGGAGAAGGTTTGGTACCATTAAAACGTTTAATCCTGCTGCAAATGTTTGTACCTGTCCTAAGTCAGGAATCTGATGTACAGTAGTTGTCGTTTGTTTATGTAATTTATACGTGTTTCTCGTTTCTCGTTTTTATATATACTAGACCGTTGGTTTTACCGTTTGAATGGTTTTACACTAGTACTTTTGGGGCCCTTTATAGCTTGTTGTTCGGTGTGAGCCAAGGCTCCGTGTTGAAGGCCGTACATTGACCTATAATGGTTTACTTTTATAAATTGTTATTTGGATGGAGAGTTGTCTCATTGGCACTCACACCACATCTTCCTATATCTATATAGGACCAAAATCAAGTTAACTGAAAAAACTTACTTGATTCTATGAATGCCAGATAAGTTAACATTAGACAGGCCCGCTACTGAAGTTAATCTCGAAACCAGTCCTGCAATAAGTTAAATTCGACCGTAACAACTTCGATTGGACTTGTTCTTAAGTTTAATTTTGGCCAATCTGCTCAACACTAATAGAACACAAATGATATGGATATAGACACGAAAAGCAAAGGAACAGTGCCTTTATTGCTGTTCTTCACTTCAAAGTCACAGTGAGGCCTTCAACTAAGTTAACTTGTGACCAACAATGATGTACATCAATAGATAAAATGTTTAAAATGTCTCTGTTTATATAAACAATACAGTACGCATACATCTTGATTAGAATACTCTAACTATCTCTCTGGTTTGCCTTTGAACAAATCAAACTCAGTTAAAAACAAACGGCTAACGTACATTGTATATTTAAATATGACATGTTACAAGTAATTTATATTTTATATAATGTTTTTAGTTCTGATCTGTACGCAGATTGTATAAAATAAGCACGATAAATGAAAGCAAAATTAATGTGCAGTTACTTGAATTAAGGGTCGGCTTTAAAAAAGAATCAACATATACCAAAAGGACATTCAGACTCACAAGTCGAAAATAAACTGACAATTCCATGGCTAAGAAAGGCTAACAGACAAACAACAGTACACAAAACACAACATAGAAAGCTAAAGACATAGCAGCACGAGCCCAAACAAAAGTGGTATGAAAGATACCAGAGGGACAGTCAAACTCATAGATTGAAAATAAACTGACAACGCCATGGCTAAAAAATAAAAGACAAACAGACAAATAATAGTACAGAAGACACAACATAGAAAACTAAAGACTAAGCAACACGAACTCCACCAAAAACTGGCGGTGATCTCAGGTGCTCCGGAAGGGTATGCAGATCCTGCTCCTCATGTGGCACCCGGCGTGTTGCTTATGTTATTACATATCCGGTAAATAGTCTCATTCGGTAGGTCACATTCGTGAAAAGGGAAGGGTATTGTAGTTACGACATAAGGAACATATCCGATATCATCTTTGAAACGGTTATTCCATAACGGTCAACCAACTCGTGATGACGTCCGTAAAATTTACGAAGGGAGGATTTCAACTTCACCATTTGGAACTCTTGGTTTAATAGCTTCCTTGTGAGCAGCAATCCTTTATCAAGGAAATCATGATAGGAAATACAAGCCCGGGAATATCGTATCAATTGGGAGATATATACTCCGTATGCAGGCGCTGCTGGAATGTTGCTACATAGAAATGGAAAGTTCACAATTGGGAAGCTGAAATCATCTCTTTTGTCGTAAAGTTTTGTTTTCAACCGACCCTCATTGTCAATTTCTAGATGTAAGTCAAGATATGAGGCAGACTTATCTGATTCTGTAGTATCCTTTATCTCTAGTTCGATGGGATAGATTCGTTCAACATAGTCACCAAATTTTGTATTATTTAGTGAGAGAACATTATCTATATAGCGGAACGTAAAGTTAAAGGATATTACTAACTTCTTAAAAACTGGGGGTGATCTCAATTGCCAAAATTTTCGTTATTTATTCAAAATACTGAGACTTCACTACAAATAGTAGTTTTCATAACTCACTCAGGATAGGTAGTATAACAAACATATTTGTCAGCATATTCCAATACTGACCATGGTTGTACTTTAAAATGAAAAGTTATGGCGGTATCATAAATCGGTAATATGACTGCCGATGTCGACGAAAAGGCCCAAAAAGCACCTGAAAATTATACAACAATTCATATATCCGGGCACTATATAATTTTAATGTCAATAATTCCTCGAAAATATAATCATAAACCCAACGCAAAGAAAGAAACTTGCGATAAAAAAATTGTTGTAATGCATTGAATATATATTTATATATTTCGGAAGACACTGTAAAAATTCAAAAAACTAAGCAACTAAAACGGTGTTGTTACTATCCCATCATATACATTTATTTTCCAATGCATTGGATAACCTTTGTATCCACCATCGATAAGAAAAGGTTTCCTTTCTTTTATGATACCTTCATGATCACGTATATGTATATGTCAAACAAAAAATACTAAAGTGTACCAGCTTTATTTGAATCATACAAGAATTAATAAAAAAAAGAAATTTTAATGTATCAAAATCTTAAGAGAATTGCAATTTGCTGTACTGGAAAAAAGAACAATACGATTATCGTTTATATAATCAAGGGTCAGGTCTGATAGGAACACCGATAAAAAAGACCTGTCTTTAAGTCTAGCATAAAGCGGACTTGTCATCAGGACTGGTCAAAACCAGAACTGTCCACAGGTCTGGTCTGGAACAGAATTGTCAATAGGTCTGCATTAGTCCTAAAAAAGCAGACCTAGGGCTGGTCTACCACCGATGAAGTTAACTTGCTATTAAAAAGAAGATGTGGTATGATTGCCAATGAGACACCTCTTCACAAGAGACCAAATGACTAATCTGCTTAAAATTTCTTCAGTTAACTAGGCAGGCAATTCAAAACATTTGCTCCAAAATAACGTTTGTCAAGGTAAGAACTGCAGCCATTTGTAGTCTAATTTGTAATTTTACCTAATGTGTTATTTTCCCGATTGTGACAATCTACTGAGTGTAGATTCGTGTGGCAGTTGATACACGTATAACAAAAGACATTTACCATATCAACTCACTGGTCTCGAACCTTTTACAATTCTCTCGGATTTGTGTGTTGTCTGTATTTGTCTTCATGATTGATTTATGAGATTTTAACATCGGTAAACTAGTGTTGCCTTCATCAAATGTACACTCAATTGAGATATTTCTATTTCTTTTATTATTTTTATTTGCATGCCTTATATCATGTTTACTAACTAAAACAATAAATAGCATATTCAAAGGTTTTAAACAATTCTTTTTTATTAATCACAGACAGTTCTTGTTATTCTGGCTATTGTGCAAATGGGGGTCTTGTAATCAAAACAGTAATGGTGATTTAGTATGTTCGTGTCTCGGAGGGTGGACCGGTGTTACATGTACACGTAGAAGGGAAATGCAAATGTATTTGATCACTGGATATGTACAGCATCTCGGAGGAAAATATCGTCTCTACAATTCTTAGGTTAAAAACAATAACTTAAATTCATAAAATAAATGACCAATAATTGCTTTTAAAACACATATAACATTTTTCTGCCTAAAAAAAAACAAAACAATTGCGCTCTCACTATTTAGATGAGTTTTGTTGATTTTTTATAATCTATAGTATATAAATAGCGTTTCCATCATTTAACGTTTAATGAACCTATTGAATGGACTATTTGTTCTACGTGGACGTTGGACTTAATTTTGGTAGAAGACACCGAATTTTGAAAATATAGTTCTTCGTATTTATTTTGTTAAAATCTACATCTCTTGACTATATGTACATTTTGTGACTGAAGTTTGTTGAACTTCAAGATTCGTCCTATCGAAGTACCAAAAAGGGATTTACATTTAATTATCAACTATTGGTATTAGAAAAGGAGAGGTACGCAAAGTGCCCTCTTCGGCCAACAAATATGAATATCAGAAAGCAAGGAACACTAGATGACTTAAACTTAATCGCTTAATAAGTATAATATCTTTGCAACATTTGAAATGTTTACAGATTTTATGGTACAAATGACAAAATTTGCATATTTTCACACATATTTGTCATTGGAAAATATTGTGCGCTTGCAAGTACCAACTACATGTAAACAAACATTGCAGTAAATTATTCCGTTGATACTTTCATGCGCTCTATATGTGCATTGAAGATAAAACTTTGTTTTACTTGCATATTTTATTCGTTAAGGACTACGTTTATTACCATGATACTTGTAACGTATGTACTATATTTCTGTTGTGTTTTAAGTATACATTTTATTTTAATAAACACATGACTGTTTATGCAATTTGAAGAATGAACAAAGCAATTTAAAGGAAAAGATGATGACCCGTGCATAATGCAATATCAAAAGGGTTGGCAAGATATTTAAGTAATATGTTATTATACAGCTGTCGGCTTTAATATTGTAGAACCTTTCTTGTCAAAATCACAGTTTGATTAAAATTGTAAAGTTCTCAAGTATTTTTCTCTTTTTTCATATAAGTATAATGCCTAACGTTGTACAATAGGTGTACATTGCTTGTTTATAATACATATATTAGCATTTACTAACCTCAACCTTCATATAATTACTTTCTTTTATTTGATTTGTTTGCTATATACATAAAAATATAATAGGTACTGAGTTGGAAAACAAACGTAAGTATTAAATGATGAATTCATTATAAATTCTTTTTATAATACTAAACATCAGTCTTTTAATCAATTAAGTTTTGCATGTAATTATGTCTTTATTTCAGTGTAAGTTTATCGAACCAATATAAAAAAAGTATTATTTCTTTATTTTTCATGTTCAGATCTTTTATCTTATGTTTTGTTACCTTAAATAATACTTCTTATATGTTTCAGGTATTGCCATTGTTGTGAATGTTTTGGGAAAAAAGTACTTTAAAAAAACTCATAAAAAATATCAAAAATTTATTCAATATGTGACTGTCACAAACTCACTTGTATTATTGGTAACCCGAGGGAGATTGGTGCCATATCTGATAAAATGGGCAAGACCTTTGCATAATGGTAATTTTTGAGACAATTTAACTATTTACTTATTTATTTTAATACGTGATTATGAGAAGGATTTCACTATCTGCTGTAATACATGCGCAATCATTTAGAAGTTGAAGTTCCATAAGGTCGTATATAAATTTCTGATCTAATTTAGTATCTATAATACATCGCATAATTTTCCCGTCACACTTTGGTTTTTATTATTCTCCTGTTTCAATTGTATTTCAGGTACTATACTTTCTTTATTTATTTAATTATAATTTAAATTTGCCTTTTGAATATAGCACTATAGCAAACATGCGTAATTACATCGCATTCTCATATCCAAGTTGCTAATTTTTTATTCAACATACTTTTGTTGTTTTTACAGTTAATAAGTTTCCTCTTCTAACGCGTCTGTACGGTTTGGAAAAGGAAGATTTCCAAGATACAAAATGTTCCAATCTGAGAGTTCAATTGAATATTCATTTTTGCAACTGGTATTTCAAGGGGAAATTAATTTGTGCTTTAGTAGAAATTAAAACATATTTCTGTTGTTAAATGATAAATATTACATGTTTTTTCACCTTTATTTTTTTTATTACAAAGGGTGTTTCTGTTAAAACACATAAAAGAAGATTAAATGAAATATGTTCAACGCATTACAGGATATTATACCTATGGTGATGATAAGATCTACGTGTTGGAAAGTGTTGATCACAGGCTTCATTGGAACATCTTTAACAAAGAGGGTTTTTGTAAGTATTTATTTTTTCATCCTTTAGGATATCTGTCAATGCTTGTACAATATTCAATACCATTGAATAAGAAATGCGATCTTGAACATGTTGAATAGACTTTATTCTAAAAAAGATGTACTTGAACTTCAATTAAACGTGATTCAGATAAATTTTAAATGCAATCTGTTTTGGTTTTCATTTTTTTTAAAACTAATTTACAAATGTATGTTCCTATTACATTTTGTTAATTCCAAATTATGTATCGATTGCAGAATGACCTCCCCCCACAGACATACACACATATACACAACTTTCTTCCAGAAACTCTGAATGCATGTAAAATTGTATTTATCAAAGAATTTTACGTAAAAAGGAATCCTGAGTGCCTAAAAAAAACCACCGACCTTCCGAAGGAAAACTGACAATCTTAGTCAATTATGATTGGAGTCAAGGGCACCTGCCACGTCCGAGATTCGAACTCACTTCAGTGTTGACAGGCTAGTGATACAGTAGTACGACTACTGAGACCACTTGGACACCGAGGCCTCTTGAAAAAGACGAAATATCATGTATATGATAAGTAAAATTGGAGTATCTTCTATAACGATAGAGTATCTTAATATTTACCATAGTTGTCTTTCGTTAATCATGAAAAATGGCCAGCACACCTTTTTTCGACCGTATTAACATTAAAACCACTTGCATATGAATATTAATATAAGGTTATTCATATATCATATTCACAAGTTTCAGGAATATTGTAGATATTTATGAAACTATAACGAAAGGGTACATCAAGCTAGCAATTTTTTATTTGGGAAGTTCTCGTGATTTTGAAGAAATGTTGTTCACTATTTTATTTAGGAAGTTATCTTCTTAGATAAAAGTTAAAAGTCATAAAATAATTATGAGAATTTAATGCATCTGATGTGCATCGATAGCAAGCATACATGTATGGTTCTAGTTTAATAATCCTTTAAAGTAAGTTCCTGTCGGGACATGCCAATACTGTTGCATATGATTACACCATCTATGGACATTTTATCTGCATTTTTATACATGTACATGTATTATAAAACTAAATGATTATAAAGGTTCATTTATATATATGTTCAACATTGAATTGAGAACGGAAACGGGGATTGTGTCAAAGAGAAACAACCATAAAGAGAAACAACCCTAACAAAGAGAAAAAATATCCAAAGGCTACCAATGGGTCTTCAAGGCTGCGATAAAATTCGCACCTGGAGGCGGGCTCCATCTTCCCCCTACACAATGATATATACTAGTTCAGCAAAATGGAAGCCACACAAAACTCAGAAACATACAAATGTACAGAAATATAAAAACACAGACACAAGAATAACAAAATCTCGAGGTTCCTGACGTTGGACAGGCACAAAAATGCAGCGGAGTTAAACATGTTTTGTGAGATCTCAATCCTCCCCTTATCCCCCTAGCAAATGTGGACTAAATACTGCAATACGTGCAGTAAAACTCAGTTTACAGGCGGTCCGAGTCCGATTTTAGAATAGGGAACGGAAGAGAAGAAACTAAACAAAATAATTAACATAAATCAGCTAATGACTACTATCAGTTACTGACATGCTAGCCCTAGATCTCAATCAAATTGATTGAATGATAATTCCTCAATCATATGAACAGCTTACTTTACTTTTACTTTCCCTTAATGTGTAGACATTGATGGTGGTGGGTGGTGGCTGGCTGCTTAACGTCCAGCAGCAAATCAATATGCATTTTCAGGAAGACAACATGTTTATGTACTATGAAATTTACCCCTGCTTTGTACTTGACCAACACGCTGAACCGAATTTTAAACGTGCTATTTCACAAGGTCCACAGGAAAACATGTCACCTTACCCGGACACATTATTCTGAATCTGAGCTGAACAGTATTTGCTCTTACACCTTAATGTCACGTGCTTAGCGGAGAAGCAGCAAATTCCAATTTTAAAGTCTTTGGTTTGACCAGTCCGGGGTTTGAACACACGACCTCCCGCAATCGAGACGAACACGCTACCACGCGACCACCGAGGCGGTGTGTAGACATTGAATATTTTTCAACAGATACACAATTGCAATGACGAGGGACATACTTTACAAGTTTAATTGATAATCCATGCACAGTATTTCTGGTAAATAATATACATTAGATTTTTAATTGTAATTGTATTGTAATATGTTGTTCAATATGATGTCTGTTAATGTCAATGTGTGAAAGGAATAGCATCAAAATATAAATTGATTTTATTTGATACATCTAAGTTTAAACTTCCGAAAAGAAAATAACAGACTCAAACCTTTATTAGACTATTTGTTTGAAAGCGCCGTTGACAGAAAAAGCCAGACAAAAGGAAAACAGCAATGATACATGTATGTAATCTGTAATATTTTAATCAATAATCTTGAAAAATAGGAACAATAGTTCTTTAATCTGTACTATCAAGTATTTTTAGTATAACTGGACTTGCTGCGAAATGAAATTATATGATACGTACAATACTAGACCAGCGTTAGTATTTTGTCCTATGGTCTACTTTTGTTTCATGGGGAATTAAATAAATGATTTATGTCTTCAATAATGCAGACGTTTTTTTTTTTTTCTGAACGCAATATTTATACTTGATTCATTACAAATGTATGTCTACAATTAGGCTATTATTATTGAAAAGCTGTTTTTTTTTTTTTTGAACGTGTCCAGTTACTAATAAGTGCTACGATTTATGTTACAAATAAAACGAAAGCGGAAAGGTACTGCTAATGCAAGAAAAAGGGTGAACAAGAAATCAAAAACACACACAACAGTTTATTATATACGAAATCAGTAAATATTTTAGTAATTAAACACCTGACCTTCCAAGAAGACAAAATACATAAATCATGTAACATGTGTAATATGCATTCTCTGCATATATCTTTTAACTTATTAAAGTACTTTTAGCTTTTTTTTCAGAAGTCTATTATGGATATAAGCTGCAGCCTTGTATCTTCGATGAGTTTCTACATGCGCTGGGTGTGTGACAATATCTTTGTTCTCTTCCATATATTTGAAGTCAGACGGTATCAACATCTAAAAAACAAATTGATGGTCCGGACTCTGGTGTATACATTTAAAAGGTTTTACCTCTTTAGATAATAAGGTTACGGTGTTGGCCATCAACCTAATCCCTGATCTTTTAGTAAAGAAGAGATCAGGTAGTAATGTTTATAAAGTCTTATAGGGTATAAATGGTGTAAGCTAATTCCACCAAAATACACGAGATATAATCCAATTTAGGACTTCAATTGTAACCCTATAAATCATAATGTCTAAAGTTTTATTACTTAGAGTAAAAAGTCAAATAACAAAAATACCGAACTCAAAGCAAAATTCAAACGGAAAGGCCCGTATCAAATGGCAAAAGCAGAAGCTCAAACACATCATACGAATGGAAAACAACTGTCATATTCCTGACTTGGTACCTTATGAAGAAAATGGTGGATACACCTGGTTTTAGAGCTAGCTAAACCTGTCACTTGTTTGACAGTCCCATAAAATTCCAATATATTGACAACAATATGTGAGTAAAACAAACAGACATAATAAGTTAAAATGTAAAAAAGTGGGGTACAGCAGTCAACATTGTGTTATAATCCTAATAATTAACACATGCCATAGTTGGATACCATTGAACTGCTTCTTTGAGAAAACGAAGTTATGAGACTGTTGAAAGTTGATTCTGCGATAAGATATTCCATTATTTTCTAATTTCAGGCAGCGCCAATTCGCATTCTTGCAGGCATTCAATATAATCTTCAATAATTGTTCCTGAAATAAGTTAAAAACATACGACAACTTTAAGAAAGACTCTAACAAAATCATTATGGAAGTCATGGGACTTTTGTTTTGATGTCTCAGGAAAGATTACAGTTACAATTACATTATCTGATTATAAATGAATTGTTCAGTGTTCATGTTATATCATTTGTAAACCTTATAAACAATGTTTATGATAAGATCTAAAAGAAAGACAAAAAAATTATAAAGAAAAAATTGGAAAAAAAGATTTAAAAAAAGAATCAAAGAAAGGAAGGAAAAAATAAAATAAAAAACGAAGTGTAGATGTTAATTGGGAGGGTGGGTAATGCAGCCAAGATTTACATCTTGCCAGTTACAAGTCTGGAGAAATGTAGAGTGACCACCCTGGTGTACAAGTAAAGTAGAAATGAAAAATCTTGAACACATAAGAATTATTATCATGATTACAATTGATATAAAAAATTTCCAATTCATTGATCGACAATTTGGTGTAAAAAAAGGGATAAAGTAATTTGAAATATATTTTACCATGTTTAATTCTATAATGTTTTTTTATCTATTCATAATCAATTCCTTTCCATCTAGACAAGTTTTCCTCGTTATCCATTCAAAATATGATAGATCACTTTACCCCTCAGTCTACATTGATCGGTACTTACAAGTATACAAGTCAGCATCTATGACGATTTAAAAATTCTTTTTTTTTACAAAACAAACAAAAAAGGCGGGAGATACAAACTGAACATTCAAAACTCATACATTCAAGAAAAACTTACAACGCCATGACAAAAAACGATAAACGTTATCAATTCCACATATGATTGTAGTAATGTATTCGCATCAATATTTTATGTTTTTCCAACATCTATTCCAAACAAGGTTTTGAAACTAAATTTGGGGCAACAGAAGTTTAATGCTGTTGAAACCTCATACATCTATTTGGAAGTTAAAAATAAAATCTGATAAAATCTTATGACTCTAAAAGGAGCGAGACCGTGTGAGTCGACAGTATAACTGTCTTTTAATGCTATTAAGGTCAAGGAACAGTAAATGGGCTATGTCACAGATTTTGGTAATATTTTGGATACAACTTTGGTTCGGTGATCTTTAACTGAAAATTGAAAAAGTAATTCCCTTATCTCTTTAATTTTCTGAAATATAACTGATTGAATTCTTTCAAAATAGGTAAACAGTTGCACAGAAAGCACACAAAATCGGCGAAAAACATTCATAAATTTGTCTTGAAATCATCAGATTTCCAATCTTTAATACATAGATTTTTCTTAAAAAACTATATGCTGTTGATACATAAATTTCCTTTTTAATAGTATAAAATAAATATAGGGTCACCGACTTCTAGTTTGGTGTATTTATTATTCTGTTACCTTTTTGGTAGTGAAAATCGACCAAAATCGACGTTTTACGGACTACAACGCGATAAAGTTACAATTATTTCGACGTTTTGTGGTATTTTTTCACCTAGTACACCACTTTGAATGATTTATACCGTAAAAACGAAGTCGGTGACCCTATTATTTTTGTTACAAGACTTCTTGGTATCACACAAGTAATAATAACAACAATAGTATGTACAATATTTAATATCTCCGTCAATTTAGACAGACATGGTCGGAGAGTCATCCACATGTTACCAGCCATGTATTTAGTCATAGTGAACGGACGATGTAGTACCACATTGTGTGGCGGCGATGGTGTTGGCGGCGGCGGCGACATTTTGTTTGTTCAAGGTTTACCTGAAAATTTGAATGATGACTCATTTGTAGACTCTAGATATCTAAGTTTAATCATCCTAGGCGATTTAATGAGAGACGCCACCAATAGTAAGGATGTTTGTGAACTCTTTGTGGAGGGCAGCCGTCACAGGAACCTAAGTGTAGCTTGTATAATGCAAAATGCGTTCTCGAAGGGAAAGGAGAGTCGAACCAGGAGCATCAATAGCCATTATATAGTCCTTTTCAAAAACCCACGTGATCAAGTTGGACCAGCCATATTTGCTAGACAGATATATCCTAATAATCCAAAGAAATTCATGAATAAGTACAAAGAGGGGACAGAGCGACCATATTATATTATTATTATCTGAAACATAATACACCGGAAGACGACATACTAAAAGTTGATATATTTTAAAACAAGAACATGAATGGTGAAGGTGTGACTGAAGAGTATATAAGCAGAAAAGAACCAGATCCAACTCAGTTTGAAGAAACATTTCAAAGTGAACAGACGTATTTACCAGACGAGAGAGAAATCATGCCTTCATGTGATGATTGCGGTGTAGTATTTGAAAGCGTCCCTGATTTAGTTCGATACATGAATAGGCGGTGCCCGGAAAATAATGATTTAAAAAGAAAAAGGGGAAATGAGGATGAAGACATTCCCTCAATGAAGTCTCGTGTAGACGAAACTGATATTGAAGATGGGGAAGATGTGGCTTTTATAAAATTAGCCGAACTTGCTACAGAGGTAAATGAAGATAAATGGAAGGAAAACTTGATAAATACATGGATGGTAACATGAGTGAAGAAAATGCGAGGAATATGGCTAATCGGAAACTGAAAGACGAGGATATGGATCAGTTTTTGTCCAGATATAGCAGTTTGGTTCAGTATCTGCTACAATTAAAAAAATGGTAAACGGCATGGCAAAGTCATGCAAAAGATCACGGAACTAGTTAACGATGACATGGACTATGAGAAAGCTTTCAAAGTAGCCATCAGGAAATATAAACCTCTGTTGGAAAGTTATCTAGATGAAGCTATTGACAACGAAACAAATGATGATAGTTCTGAAAGCGAAGACAGTATTGATGATGATGATGATGATGATGATGAGGAGGAGGAGGAGGAGGAGGAGGAGGAGGAGGAAAGCTAAACTGTACTTTATACATATGAAAACAAGCAATAGTATGTGAAATGGTTAAACTGGCCAACGAAATTCAATTCTTGGATTAAAGGTCGCGATTTATCTGATAGTTGAGTAAGTTAACTATCCCGGAAAACTAACTTCAAGTCTCGACAGTTTACACCCCTGCACGAAAGATGGCATACTGTTGGCCCTTTCGTGAGGTTAAAGGTACTGTTGAGTGACGATCCTCAAATTCTTTTGTCTAGATGTATAAAGTGGTTAAGGTGATTTTGTTATATTGTAAAGACACCATGTGGATGACTCTCCGACCCATGTCTGTCTAAATTGACGGAGATATTAAATATTGTACATACTATTGTTGTTATTATTACTTGTGTGGTACCAAAAAGCAGAACCTTTCAAAATGTCCTTAGGGATACAATCACACAGGAGGAAAACATATTGGACAATCCCGTGCTCATATTTGCATGTATAAAACCTTACATCGATACACACACACTAAAGGTGATAAACATTTGTACATTATACAATAACGCCAATTAGCCGTAATTAGTAACACTTATTGATGAAGTTATCCAATGAAATTAATTGACTTAAATAATTAGTCATAATAGGTGATTATCACGTCAGAGGGTATCCTCAATGGGTATCCTCATGGGTATCCTCCCCCATAGCTTTAACATTAACAAAAAGTCGCCAGAACCGGTAGTTCCCCGACTACTGACCGGTTAGAGACCTTCCAAAACATATGCGTTAGATTTATCTACAAATTTGAAACATTACTAACAGAATCTTACTGATGCTTACTTTTCTTTTCATTTGAAATGATCATAATATTCTGACTAAATGTATATTTGACTTTTTTTGTTAGGTTGATATATCATTTTTCTTCCCTTTCCTTCAGGATACATCAAAGAATATATATTTTATGTAATCAGGTAGATATATGTGGACCAAATAAGAAACTTTCATTTTTGGGACCTTTTAGAGTTGATTATAGCTTTGCAGTGGAGTAGAGGTTTTGCTCATTGTTCATTGTTGTTGACTAAAAGAGGGACGAAAGATACCAGAGGGACAGTCAAACTCATAGATTGAAAATAAACTGACAACGCCATGGCTAAAAATAAAAAGACAAACAGACAAATAATAGTACAGAAGACACAACATAGAAAACTAAAGACTAAGCAACACGAACCCCACTAAAACTGGGGGTGATCTCAGGTGCTCCGGAAGGGTAAGCAGATCCTGCTCCACATGTGGCACCCGTCGTGTTGCTTATGTTATTACAAATCCGGTAAATAGTCTATTTCGGTAGGTCACATTCGTGAAAAGGGAAGGGTATTGTAGTTACGACATAAGGAACATATCCGATATCATCTGTGAAAACAACTCGTGATGGCGTCCGTAAAATTTATGAAGGGATGATTTCAACTTCACCATTTGGAACTCTTGGTTTAATAGCTTCCTTGTGAGTAGCAATCCTCTATCAAGGAAATCATGATAGGAAATACAAGCCCGGGAATATCGTATGAATTGGGAGATATATACTCCGTATGCAGGCACTGCTGGAATGTTGCTACATAGAAATGGAAAGTTTACAATTGGGAAGCTGAAATCATCTCTTTTGTCGTAAAGTTTTGTTTTCAACCGACCCTCATTGTCAATTCTAGATGTAAGCCAAGATATGAGGCAGACTTATCTGTATCTGTAGTATCCTTTATCACTAGTTCGATGGGATAGATTCGTTCAACATAGTCACCAAATTTTGTATTATTTAATGAGAGAACATCATCTATATAGCGGAACGTAAAGTTAAAGGATATTGCTAACTTCTTATCTTTCTTCCTAAGAAGTTCCTGTATGAAATCAGCCTCATAATAATAAAGAAACAAGTCGGCAAGAAGAGTGGCACAATTGGTTCCCATTGGAATTCCGACAGTCTGTTGAAAAACACGTCCTCCAAACGTAACAAATATGTTGTCAATCAAGAAATCAAGCATCTTGATAATGTCAGTTTCAGAGAATTTTTTGTTTGAATCAGAGTGATTCTTTACCAAGTATGATTTATCCCTCCCCAAGACAAGATACTTGTATCTACGTTCGCCATTCTTTTTAATGAAACAAAGTAATACCAACTCTTTCAATTTGTCTTTAAGTTTGGAATGGGGAATACTTGTGTAAAGTGTAGAAAAATCAAATGTTTTAATACTATTGCAAGATGAGAGAGTCTTAGATTGTATGTACTCTAAACGATCTTTGGAATTTTTTAGTATCCACATTTGATTCACGCCACCTCTAGAATAGGCAGTTTCACAATAACTTTGGAGCCCGGCTTTGATTGCTGATAAAATAGCTGTTAATAATTTAGAAAGAGGTTTCGTGGAGCACTTGGAAGACCCAGCAATGTACCGTTATTTGTAAGGACACTTATGTAGTTTAGGTATCCAATACAGTGATGGAAGATCCAGTTCTTCATCTTTGGTTGAAATTCCAAAGGAACATAGAACAGACCTATGATTATCCAGGATTTCCTCTTTGGTAAGTGTCGTGAGGGTATATGTTGGGTTTCAAAGTGAATTGTTAATACCTAATTCATTGATCAAGCAGTTTATGTAATGATATTTACACACAAAAACGATGTTGTTTGGGGCTTTATCTGCGGGGACAACAACATATTTGTCATGGAGGTAGGATAAGTGTTTTGCAACATTTGGGTCTTTAAAAATTGACGTAGCGTGGGTATTGATAGACCCATTTAGTTTCTTAATTCGGATTTGTATCAACGACCTCACAGCCTTAATCCATTCGGAAAGAGTATCTACGTCTTCTTTCTCGCGTTTAGCCCATTGCCTGGCATGATCCTCGACTGAATCTATCAGTATTTTGAAGTTATATTTCCAATTGATGGATTTAGCTCACGATATTTCGGACTTTTAGATAACAAATTTCGCAGGGAAGTGTTATTGACAATGTTGAGGTCTCCGGTAATAACGTAGCCAGCCGGATTATATGTGAATTGGGAACTAGCACAGGTGCAATCAGGAGGTTTAGACTTCAGGTCGTCAATGTTGAGATCCTGCAAAACGTGTTTGTAATTGAAAATTTTAGTTGCAATTGGTTTGGTAAAGGTATAAGAAATTATTGGTACAGACTGATCTTTAAAATAAGGAGGTATTTTCGACTGAACTAATTTATGATGAAGGATATTGCCTAAGTTGAAGCCATCGAGACCTTTGTTGGCAAAGGAAAGTTTAAGAAAAGATCTTTTCTCTTTTTCATCTTTTCCAATGCGAACTGGTTTTGAAAGTCTGTGACTTGCAATATCCGAAATGATAGCTGTAAGTTTGTATTGGTTTGAATGAGGGTTTGTAACAGTGGTTTCCAAACATAAATTGAACAGAGAATGAAGTTTTGAAAGGGGTAATGAATAAATTTTGTGCGAATGTGATGAATACCTAACGGCTTTTTTATAACTGGCAGCAAGTCATTAATAGAGACATCATGCAAAGTAGGTGATGTATAATGACGATGACCATGACTGCGTCTACGTCGAGGAGTAGAGTTGAAAATATTCATCACATTCACCGAGCTACATGAAGGACTAGATAGAATACCTATACCATCAATTTTGTCATTGCAACCATATGGTGTCGCAGTTCCTATTTGTCGAATCCAGTAGTCCTCTTTTTGTCTACGGAGAGGCGTTGCAAGTTGAGGATTGTTAGTCTTGTGGTATATTTTGTCGATAATACGAACTGTCATGGAAACGATGGAATGATCAGGCTGATTTAAATGCTGGTACAGAATGTCGTTTGCATTGAGGTTGATATCTGATCTATGGCCGCACATACGTTTGTTTAGCCTTCCTTTCGTTTCACCGATGTAAACCAATCCGCAAAGGTTACACTCTAATCCGTAGACGACATTTATAGATTTACAATTCAGATCATCGTAACTTCTAGTAAAATAAGACGTTTTAGTTAAATTGCTTAGTGAACTGAGCATCTGCTATTAAAATTTCACAAGTTTTGCAGCCATTTGTTCCACATTTCGAAATGAGACAGTGTTGTTCAGAGTCATCAAAATCCAAAATGTCTTTACGGAGAACTGAACATGGCTGTGTATGTGTACTATAGCTATTGTCACTAGTATGATCATCTGAATGAGTCATGTTAGGGATATTTGTCATGTCTGGTAATGACGGGGACACCTGCCGTATCAGACGACACCGTCTTCATGGTGACGTCTAACATCTCTTAGGATTATACCCAGGCCAATATGGAAAAGGCCACGTATTAATCTCTTTATATATATACTTATGCCATTAGTTTTCTCAATTGAATTGTTTCATATATTTTATATCGGGACCTTTTATAGCCTTCTATACGGTATGGGTTTTCTCATTGTCGAAGGCTGTACAGTTGCCTATAATTTCTTACATCCACTTCATTTGAACTTCGGTGGATAATTGACTCGTTGGCAATCATACCAAGTCTTAATGAATTTTTCAAACTTCTGTATACTATTTGACTATAAAATTTAGTTTTTTTATTAATTTGAAAAATGTTATTTTGTTAGCTTTGTTATTTATATCCACTGGGTAGGCCCGGTAAGACCCCCTTTTGGCCTCAAAATATAGCCTTTTTACAAATTTGTTGAAATATAAACTGTTAGCTCTTGATTGGAAAGTAGAATACTTTTGTTCCATAAGTATGGCCTGTTTTTTGACATGCAATATACATGCACCAGGTACTAGCATCATAAATTCATGAAATATTACAGAAATCTTCGCAATTTTAGCATTGGTGCTAATTTAAAGACGGTTTTTATACGACCGCAAAAAATTTTTGCGGTCGTATATTGGTATGACGTTTCCGTCGTCGTCGTCGTTGTCCGAAGACACATTGGTTTTCGCACAATAACTTTAGTTTAAGTGAATGGATCTCTATGAAATTTTACCATAAGGTTCAATACCACAAAAGGAATGTTGGGATTGATTTTGGGGGTTATGGTACCAACAGTTAAGGAATTATGGGCCAAAAAGGGGCCAAAAATAAGCATTTTTGTAACTTCCAGACAATAACTTGTGACATTGTACCACAAGGTTCCATATCACAAAGGAATGGTTAGGATTGACTTTGGGGAGTTATGGCTCAAACCGTTTAGGAATTAGGAGCAAAAAAGGGGGAAAACAAGGGTTTCCTGGTTAATGGTCAATTCAAAAGCAGTGTAAGAGAGGTAATCCAAATTCATTTAAAGTATTAAAAAAAAATTTGGATTTTCCCTTTACATTGCTTTTAAATTATGTATACAGATGTTGTATTGTCTTGAGGTGATTAGCTGTCAATTAATTTTTAGAAGTAACTATTAAAGGAATATTAATTTTAGCTATGATTATGTATGTCATTTTCTATTTTAAGACTTTTATGATGTATTTAAATTGGTAATTATGGTTGCAAACTCCATTGGAAATTTGAATTGAGATTATGACCATATCTTGAGGGAAAGATTTTTTTTTTTTTTGGGAAAAGGGGTGGTGAAAAGGGGAGGGAATTTTTCTCAATTCAGATTTCAGAAATTATAAAGAAAATTTCTTCAAATATTTTTGTTTGCAAAATAAAGGGGTGGCGTGGGGGGGGGGGGTCAATACGCAACAGCATGGTGTATTGCACAAAAGCAAAAAATTGAATATAAATTCAAATCATATAACCAATTCTAAGTTCAGTTTTTATATTTAAATATATGTTGTATTTGATGATAATACATAACATATATAAAGGTTGAGACTGAACACGAATGCGGCCACTTCCATTTTAGACAAAAAAACATCTGAAAAGTGACGTTTTATGGCATATTTGATAGATTTTTCATATGAAAGCTTGAATGACCAAATCAGTTCAAATATTTTACAAAAACTAACTGAATCGACTGAAGTAGACACATAAGTGTTTAAAACATGTCAAAAAACATCTTTCATCAGATGTACTTCGAATTTTAGGCCAAAACTAGCACTTACTCGACCTTCTCCTTTGTTCCTCACAAAAAAAAAAATATATGCAAACACTTTTCAGTTAATCAAACTCTAAGACCTCACAAACACTCGACCTCACGAAAATATATGACTTTACTTTTTTTTTATTAATTTATAAAATGTTATTTTGTTAGCTATGTGTCCACGGAACTGAGCCAATTTACATGTTCCGTCTTTTTTGTCTATTTTAGTTATCAAATTTAGGAAAAAATCATAAATAACCATAAAAGGAAACTGAAGAAATTGTTGCTATTTTCAAAACTCATAAGACGAGGAGATATTGACAACGCCATAGGAAACAAGAAAAGACTAAAGAAAAAAAGAAAAGCAAGTCAACAAAACAATACATAAAAAAAAAAATGACCCCGGTATGACCCCATTTCTAAAGACAACACGTGACTACCATATTTGGGCATTTCTTTTGTCATTTTATGTTCAACTGAAACGAGTCGGTTACATTCAAAAAGTCATATCAAATGAAACCAAAGCGTATTGTACGTTATAAATGACAACTGCGTATACCATATACCTTTTAGAAGTTCTAACATAAACATTGTTTTGATAAAACGTACTGAATTAGAATACGAAGCCTTCAAACCCGAGCTCGTCAACCGTCGCGGCATTTTTTTCAACAAAGAAATTGAAATTTCTTTCTTAACTTCTGGGCAACCTATGCTGAATTTGAATTATGTGATGAGACTTTTTATGTGTCAAATTTGTGCCACTTAATACGTTGTTATACGCAAATGTGCCACTTTGATCTGTCAAAGTTTCTGACGAAGCGGTTGCGATAGTAATTTACGAGTTACGTCCCTTTGTTGACACTTCAAACATATTAGAACAATTATTATTCTAGTACCATATACTGCTATTTACAAGTAAACATAATTAAAATGATTAATTACCTTTTACTAAATACAATTGATTATATTTTTAAACTACAGATATATGCAAAACATTTTATATATATTTGATCATTTTCAAAATAAGTTCTTGGACAGAAATGGGGCTTTGTAGTTACTCTGGATTATAATATATTTTTCCATAAGTTACTTTAATATTTTGGTATATGTATGTTTACAAACCATGTAACCAAATAACACTAACACATGAATACATATTAATGTCTACTACATAAAGCATAAAGGTCACGGCTAGCCCAAATATGCATACATACTGGATCAAGACAGGGTTAAAATGTCAAATCTAAAGTTGAATTCACTTGCAATATGTTTTATATATTTTAAAAGAAATAATAATCAAAGCTGTCTCAATGAATATAATTCATAATTTAAAATAAAAGAAAATGTGTTTGCTTTTGTGTGTATGTTTATTAATTTAACTAAATAACTATAAATATAGTCTCATTCTATACAGGTTCTACTAAATGGAACAAAATTGTAAAAAAGAAACATAAACTAATGAATAACAATTTAAATGGTAAATCATGAACTTGCGAATAAATTATATTCAAAAGATTTGTTCTCATAACTCTATCAAAAAAAAAAAAAAACTAGGCCCATTTCATTGTAGTTTTGAATGATACATGTAAGTCAATAAAAATTTTTTAACAGAAATAAGTCACTCTTTGTGTTATTATGCATATAATATTAGAGTGATTAAAATGCAAGTCTGATACAGATTGCTTTAACAGTTCAAAGGAGGATAAGACTTTAATGTTTTCATTGAACATGTAATATTTGTTTTAACTTTCAACTTTTACAGGAGTCACAAAAAATAAAATATTATCATCACGAGTGTCTGAATTATTTTTTCCATTCATCTTGATTTTAGTTTGTGCACGGACAGTATAAAATTACCTTACCTTTTTTGTTTCAGTTAACATCAAACATTTAACTAAAATAGAATAATTTATCCAATCAAATTCACAGCTGAATGCTCCATTGCTTTTTCAAATAAAAGTGTATTTTAAAACACACTAAATGTTGTGTTCATTCGGTTCACATGCATGTTGACATCGATGTGTGAGATAAAAAAAACTACAATGTCAAAAAATGTCTTTCCTTCGGAATTTAGTTCAAACGGGGTTTCATAAGGGTTGACAGATCTGTAGACTTTAAATAGTTGTTTTACTTTGAGATACGTATTATTTTTTTATACTTCTGTAGAATTTATATAATGTCAGTTTATCTGTGAAAATAGAAGAAAAAACGAACAGACAAATCGCATGATTTTCAACGTATGTATCATAGGACAGCCAGTTTGAATTATATTTTCTGTTATAAACAAGACACATGCTTAAGACATCAATTTCTGACTACAACGGGAAGTAAGAAACAGAAAACAGACAATTTCTAAATTGCCGCAAATTTCATTTTTCCGCGAAAATAACGCAACTTCAGAATGACGGGTTTTAATACCAGTCTCATTAATGTCTTTAGAAAGTAGCAACAACGGTCGCTTCTAAGGGCTTGATTTCCGACTGAAAAAAACTGGAGGTGAAAGCATGCATATATGTTCTCCGGAAGGACCCACTATATTGAATATTCTTTTAAGATAATGATTTATATAGCATAGACGCCTCTATTGTTTTTGAAGACCATATGTTTATTGTGTGAGTGCATACGTTTGCACTTGCGAATTCATATTAAAGATTGATTGGACTTTAAAATCAAATAGGTAGATGTAGTGCTGAATTTATTTCACAATAGGGCCATTTTGAAAGGTACGTCAATCTTAACGAAATTGATCTTTTTCATTATTATAAAGACAAAACCGTTTCTTATCAAAGAACATCAAAAGGGTGAGGAATAGCTAAAATCCTATACAAGAGTGTCCTTCATTCATGCTTTTTTTATTTTTATTTTTTTGAGAATTTTTCTTTATCTTTGAAAAAACTGCTTATTCTGTAAAATTCTCAGAAAAATCATGATATTTTTAGATTTAATTGTTGTTTCATGACTTCCTTATTCTGTACATAGTTCATTTTTGTAATCAGTATTTTATCGCCTAATTCTTCAATTTTTCACAGTTATTCTTAATATTTTGCATCCGATTGTTCTCTATTTTTTACTGTTTTTGCTATATTTTTTCTATTCTTTGGTTTTTTGGGCAATTATTCTCTATTCTCTAAACCCCATCAAGACCCTAAGAAGAGATGCCCGGCTGTCACAAAGAATAATGTTGTGTCAAATAAACAACTAATTAATACGTTTTGTCTTTGTGAAGATTAAATGCATTCTTTGAATAAGATGAGATATTTTTTAATTGATTGTTGTTCAATTGACAGTACTTACGAAAATGTCTCTAAGACGTGAGCGATTAGGCTGGGTCTGTGAAACCTTTGTCTATTTTTTCTAATACACTATGTATGTTTTACTTTTTTTTTTTTTTTTGTTAGATATTAATGGATTTTTCTCTCAAACATGAATTTAGAGAAAATATATCTAATATCCAAACGCATTGTTACTGTTTAATTATTCGCTTATTCTTCATACTCCCACTTCACGAATGGTAACCATAAAACAATAGATATATTTGCTTACTATGGCAAGGCCTATTCAATGCGCCCGTGGTTTAAGGCCCATTCCACCTCATGTAATAAATTGTTTTAAAAATTTAAAAAAACGTATTCAGATATCCAAAATTATATCAGAGATATAATCTTAACTATATGGTTGAATCACTCTAGTATTGAAGCCGATTTCAAAAAGACATAGTTTGAATTCAGGATTACATTAAAAAAATGTTATCACTGATTAAAATCGTATCACTAATTTTGTTAATTTGTTTTCAAGGATTTAATTCGTGATATTAAAACTGAGGAACTAGTTATTACCAATTTTCGTAATTCGTGTTCACGGAATAATTTTCGTTATCACTAATTTTGTTCTTCATTATGACTATTATTATTCATTATCACTGACGTAATTGATAAAATCGAATCTGTGGAATTGGTTATCATGGTTATCACGATTATGTGATTCTTTATCATGAATCAAATCCGTTATCATATATTTTCAAATCCGTGGTAACGCATTCTTGAAATTGTGAAAACGAATTCATAAAAATATGCGAATTACAAAAATATGTGTTAGCTTATTTCTCACAGAATTCTATTCGTCATTATGTCCTACTTCTTCATAACGAATACAATTATTTATCGTTACGTAATGATTTAATCCGTGGTCTCGATTTTTCAAATTCATTAACTCGATTCCAAAATATTTTTTTTTGGAGGTCCTAAATGGGCTTCCGTATTTTAGCGCATCTTTTGCTTTATCCCTTGGGAATATGCAACTCCGCTTTATTGTAAATTGTTAAATAAAATTTATGTATATAATTCATCTCAGAAATAAATGAAGGTGTTCCGTGATTGTCTAAATGTTTGTATTGTTTATGCATTTTACACTGAGACTGTGGGGCAACTTTTGATAGAATTAGTTAAATCTATTTGCCAATTTGTTAAATTTAGTTTGCAATTTGTAATTTGTCGAATAATTGATACAAATGTAGAACCCAGAAGAAGTGATCTTTAGTTGTAACGTACTATGATTACAAATAAAGCAAATGAATCCGTTCAAACCGGTGGTAAAGGCCGTTTTCAACTTACCAACATATTGTTGGTACTATAAAATTATTAATTCCAAGCAATATTGACGTTAGACTTAGCATACGTAACAATATGTTGGTAGCTTAACTTAATCCAAAGCATTGTTGGTTATTATCAAAAGGTAGTTAGTTTGATGCAATAAATTGCAAATAAACTTATATGTGATTATTGGTTGTAAATAAACATACACTCATCAATATAAAAAGTAATTAAGATAATTTACAAATTTTGTTGAAAGATGAAATTTCGTCTTTCTAGCAAAATCATTGAGATGTGAGTTATTTAACCATTCCTTTTATTTACTTTGTATTATTTTAAAGCTATATTAAACCGTATATAGATGCTATGAATCTCAGTTTATGACCAAACTCAGTAAAGACACGTCATTGTTACATTTTGTTGATACATTCAACAATACATACCGTTATCTTGATGATATTTTTTTTGTTAAATAATCCAGAATTCTCTAAATATACCTTCGAAATTTACCCAAAGGAACTTACTTTAAATAAATCTAACATAAACAGCAGTAGTTGTCCTTTTCTAGATTTAGACATTTCAATTTTTAAAGGGAAACTCCATACTAAAATGTACGACAAAACAGACGATTTTTCTTTCCCTATTGTTAATTTTCCTTTTCTAGACGGCGATGTTCCTTTGGCTCCATCATACGGTGTTTATATATCCCAACTCGTTCGTTATGCCTGTCTGTGAAGTGATGTCATAGATTTTAACGAACGTAATCAATGCATCACTGGTAAATAATTAAGTCAGGGACTTCGTTACCATAAATTGCTTTCATCTTTTACTTAATTCTTTCATAGATATAAAGATTTGATTAGTAAATTTGGCTGTACCTGTAGAAAACTTATTAAAAACGGTATTTCACATCCTAAATTTTACGGTAATATTGTACTAAAAGCGCGGAAATCACTATGTGATCCTTGTAAACTCATCGAACCTTTAAACATACTTATTAGTAAAGGTTATCTTACCAATCTTGTGATTAGATCTTTGAATATAGTTTACATTGGCACACATGTCGATTTTGTCATCAGCAAATTAAATCATAACTAAATTTGTATTCTTTTCAAACGGTTTTTTTGGTGTGTATAAATACACATCCACGTTCATTTTCTATATAGAGATTACTCTATCAAATAACTGAATAATAGCCAACGATAAATCTTACGGGGCGATGGATCATATAATTATGATACAGTACACTACAAAATATGATATATAACAAGTCTAAAAGGGTACAACATCACCAAAAAATAATAAAATCATTAACAAATAGAGATTACTCTATCTATATATTCAATTATACATATTTATTAACAGGTTAACTCCTAACTATCCTACTACCTGTCGATACTTTTATTTTGGCATTGCACTAGTCATGTCTTCCTTGACTGTCCATGACGTTAAAACACTAAATCCCTGGGATGTGTTTTAGTTGATTTTAGTCTCTGATGCATGATTTTTTATTATAAAATATTTTTGGCTTTTAACTAGCTTTCATCAGTAACTGCGAATACTCTCAAATCGTACTTTCGTGTTCATTTGACCTGTTGATACAATTTGTAATGTATTTTTGTTATTTAATGTTTACTTATTCAGTGTTATATCTAGACTCACTATTTTTTTTTATATATTCCACCTTTGATAAGTGTTTAGTATGAGGATAAATTTTCACTAGGAACATAAAAATTATTTATTTTGTAAAAATATTTCCGTACTCCATTTATACCTTACAACAAAATTATTTTTATTTACCTGTGTACGTTATTTTATTTGGCGGCATTTTGTCCAAGGTTATGGTTGTCTTTTAATGTTGTTTATGGTTGTCTTTATTTCTTTTACTTATTTTACTGTATTTATTTTATATCTAACCCCCTTGTTTTATTAATTTCGTATTTACATTGTGCCATAGATCAAATTTATTCGTTCAGTGTATGTTCACTTGTTTTTGTTAATATGTCTTTTGATTGATTTAAGCCATTTCAATTGATATTTTATAGTGTCTTTCTATGTTGTGATGTTACACTATTGTTTCAGGTAGGGTGAAGGCTGGCGCCTATTAAAACGTTAAAACCCGCTGCATTTGTTTGCACCTGTCCTAAGTCAGGAACCTGATGTTCAGTGGTTGTCGTTTGTTGATGTGGTTCATAAGTGTTTCTCATTTCTCGTTTTTTATATAGATAAGACCGTTGATTTTCCTATTTGAATGGTTTTACACTAGTCATTTTTGGGGCCCTTCATAGCTTGCTGTTCGGTGTGAGCCAAAGCTCCGCGTTGAAGGCCGTACTTTGACCTATAATGGTTTACTTTTACAAATTGTGACTTGGATGGAGAGTTGTCTCATCGTCACTCATACCACATCTTCTTATATCTATTAGATTAATCTGTGTATTAAAGCAGAGATAAGTATCATAATTCAGATTTTAATGCTCCGTCGTATGGTGTTTACATATCTCAATTACTACGTTATGCTCGTGCTTGTTTACACTATACTGACTTCATATACAGGAGTGTGCTCCTTACGCAGAAACTGCTCCAACAGAGTTATGAGGAGGAAAGATTAAAAATGACACTCCGTAAATTTTAAGGACACCATCACGAATTGGTTGTTCTATACGATGTGTCTGTGTCTAAACTAACTAATGACATTTTTACCACGTCTTAGATTGTGTTTTAACATCTATGTCGTCTATCTGCTATGTACCGAACGTGACCTTTTCCCGATTTTGACTGCTATACCGAGTGTGAATTTGCATTGCTATACGACGTGTCTCGGTATTTTGTACATCCAACATTCATGTATTTATTTTTGATGTTTCTGTTATGGTTTCGGTTTGATAATGTGTTATATCTTATCGTTTGTAGTCCAAATCATTATAAAATTGCCTTTCAATATCATCATTGTCATGGAAATTGTTTGGACTGGTATTGTGAAAATAATTGCATTAAGTTCGAGATTGCATGTTCGTTAAGAAAGTGCGTCACTGCTTTTGATGTCCTGTGGTGTCTGTCGTTGATGGAAGATGTTCGTTGTTGTTCTGCGGTTTGCATGTTGCGTCGACTATTATATTATTTGTTTGTGCGTTTCTCTATGATGTGTGTTCTTGCGTGTGTTGTCATATCTGCAATGTTATTGGGATGTAGTAAAGTCTGACGTCTACAACTTAGTTTTGAAGATAAACCAAAGCCCTGTTACAACTTGATATGTATAGCACTGCACTTTTTATTCCTCAATAAGCCCTCTTCAAAATTAATATTTAATAGGGAAGTCTTTGTTCTCCAAACAAAATAAAATCCCAATTTTTCAAAAATATCATATTCAAACTTTATTTTTATTACTGTCAAGTCTGTGTTCTTCTAAACATCTGCGTTCCCTTAAACGCTATTCAAACATGACGTCTAGTCAGTAAGCCTATGTTCTCCCAAGATCCAATCATACTTGATATCTAGTTCTGAAGGCTTTGTTCTGATAAAAGCCCTAATCAACCTTGATAAATGTATCTACTATGTGTTTTGTACTGAATTCACTATTAAAGCAATAGTCTAATGAATAGTAATTTTCGTTCTCACTTTTTTTCTAGATATCAAGTTCAAATAAGGATATCTGGTATATGAGTTTAAGGTTTCACTCATACTCAGAACGGCCATTATAAGAAAAATAAACACAAAACTTATAAATAACAAAATAAATATACACGTGCTGCATAAAATGATTATTTTTGGTATTTTACTGACTTAACGAACAAATTCATTGCAGTAAAAAGATAACTCTCTTCATGATTAATGACACTGATACTTTTGCTGTATATGTAGCCAAAGATAACTCTCTTCATGATTAATGACACTGATACTTTTGCTGTATATGTAGCCAAAATAACTCTCTTCATGATTAATGACACTGATACTTTTGCTGTATATGTAGCCAAAGATAACTCTCTTCATGATTAATGACACTGATACTTTTGCTGTATATGTAGCCAAAAATAACTCTATAATAGTATTACATACAACAGTAAAAGTTAAAAATGATATTAATTGTTACAAATGCTAATTCGTCGAACTCGGTCCTTGTCATGAATATTATTGCCCGCTCCTGAATATTTTACTAGTATAATTACATTACATGCAATTATAGCAATTTTATTGAGGTGTAAAAGTGTTGATCGTGCACACATTTTTAAAATGTGCTTCGGTCAACACTTTTATACCCCAATAAATAAAAATGTGTGCACGATAAACACTTTAAAATCCCTATCAAATTACCAAAAGAAGCATTCATTTCTTATAATAACATTTTTATGCTAAGATCATAAAAAAAAATTTTTTTATTTACCTGTGCACTTTTTTGTGGAAGCGTGTGTCATCACGAATGTAACATTTCATTTTGATACAATTACATTACATGTATGGGGAGGGGGAACAACTCACATCCGATAAACAAAGGTACCTTTTCAGGGGAAGGGAATATTGCTCTTAGCCGTCGTAAATCTGCCAGAGGGTATTCAGTCTTATAAGGAGTTTTTATAACATGTATACAATAAAATTGAGAATGGAAATGGGGAATGTGTCAAAGAGAAAACAACACGAACATAGAGCAGAAAACAGCCGAAGGCCACCAATGTGTCTTCAACACAGCGATAAAATCCCGCAACAGGAGGCGGGCTTCAGCTGGCCCCTCAATAAAAATGTGTACTAGTTCAGTGAAAATGGACGTCATACTAAATTCCAAAACATATAAATGAACTAAAATTAAAAACATACAAGACTAACAAAGGCCAGAGGCTCCTGACTTGGGACAGTCGCAAAAATGCATCCCGGTTAAACATGTTTAGTGAGATCCCAACCCTCCCCCTATACCTCTATCCAATGTAGAAAAAATAAAACATAGCAATACGCACAGTAAAACTCAGTTTAAAAGAAGTCCGAGTCCGACGTCAGAATAGGTAACAAAAGAAACTAAGCAAAATGACAATGATACATAAATCAACAAAGGACTACTAGCAGTTACTGACATGCCAGCTCCAGACCTCAATTAAACTGAATGAAAGATTATGTCTTCATCATATGAAAATCAAGCACAATTCCTCCCGTATGTATGTAAAAAAAGTGTTGGTATTTCTTGGTGTAAATAAATGGATGTGGGATATACAATAAGGCAGCAAATGGCCAATTAACTACACACAAAACCAAAGGCATCTAGATAGCACGTGACAAATGCAGGATGGACAAGTACTTTTTTACTGCTAATTTGTAGTTTTAGTAAAGATTCGTTGTTCCCTTAAATTGGGAAGATAATAAGTATATTCAGTATAGCAAGTATTAAATTTATCAAATTATAACATCACATGCATGTTCACAACAAGTCAGATTTTAATTATAACAGTAGCCTACTTCAGTCTCCTAGTACATATTTGTGAAAGTCTTTAAACTCATGGTCTTGTATTTCAAGATTACACTCAAACCATTATGAAATAAGGCGAAGTTGTATGCTTTCCAATGACACAACTTTACATCAAAGATCAAATGACGTAGATGTTAGCTTGCTTACATTGCTACATTTGAGATCTCCCAAATACCATTACACTATGAACTACTTATTCAAATAGATATTTTGTCACCAAATGCCTTATAAAATATAGCATCATCATATACACTAATTTATATTTTGCTCCCTCGACAAAATGGCGGGATCATATTGTTTTACCCGTGTCCTTTCGATCGTCCGTCCCGCACTTAGTATATAGGGTTATACGGCTAATATCTTAGGACTACATGTTTTACACCTAAACTTCTAAATTATGTGCCTGCTGTTAGTACATATATACTAAAGGTGTACATATTGTTAGGTTTTTTTTAAATGACAGGTTGCTGAATTTGGCATTTTGATAATATATAAAGGCACGCAGAGTACAGAGACCGGCTTACTCCTCGTACATGTACTTTTTCAAGCTTGATCTTTTATATTGTGTCGAGTGTTTTACTTATATAGAGGGTGCATATATATTATCAGGATTATTTTTGCATAATTTTCAACAAATGACAGAATGTTGAACTTTGTCTTTTTAATTGAAATTTTGCATAATTAGCAAGGTTTGATCGACAAACTACACACACAACTCACACGATTACACCATACAGAGTATACTATATTGAGAATGGGTTTTTTATCAGGATATTGATTTGCTTTGTAATTTTCACAACTAACAGAATGTTTAAACTTTTTTGACGGGTGCAACAAATGTGTTCTTTAAATAACGTTACAAATGATTGTTTGAATTGGCCGGTGTCCTTTAAGAAATATATCTCCGTCATGCAAAGCTCTGATTCATTGAATGCTTAACTTATCCATTTTATCCTTTTTAGGTTTCATCAGCTCTTAAATTTTCCTTTCTGTATTGGAAATTCTTAAAAAATACAATTTGATTAAATTCATACGTTATTATAATCTATGATTTACCTCCATTTACTTTTTCAGCTAATTTGACTCCTGGAATAAAGTTGGGTCTGTCTATAAATTCCCGTCCTCGTTTCTGTAGAACATCAAGCACATGTTTATGACCCTGTACAAAAACGATCTGGTATGGTCCTAAAAACATTCGAAACATTGGTCCATACTGCCTCGTCATCTCCTCAACAAACTTGGCCTTCTTTGGTGTACTATTAAACTGACTAACAAGTAGAATATTTCCAAAAATAGGCCATGCTCGTGGTCCTGGAATATCCGATTTCGGACATGTCATCCACAAAACTGTCGCAAGAAATAGTATTAAAAATATAAATGTAGATGTTAGATCGATTCCTTCTAAATAGGAATATGCGATATCCATTGTTAAACAGAAACAGATAATATACTTGCGGTGAATACTTATGTAATCTTAGTAAAGCCTATATATATATATAGTGAATTTAAAACCATAATCGTGCTTAATATTAACCTACGTAGAAAAAGGTATGTTCGTTACACAAAGGATTTACCATGAACTCCAGATCTGTTACGTGCTCAATATTAACCTTTATTCTATGACATATTTAAATATGTTTCTACTGTGACACATTGTTGTTCGTGATCGTTCAGATGTAAGGATTTTTAACCGGTATTTCAGTCTTATATTACCTGTTAGACGACTAAGTGTTGGTTTACTTTAAAAATAGATATATGACATTTCTTTGTAAATCATTAGAGTGTTAAACATTCATAACATAAAGATGAGAAGATGTGGTATGATCGATTGCTAATGAGACAACTCTCCACCAGAGACCACATAACGTAGAAGCTAAAAAAGGCCCCGAAATGAAAAATGACTCACAAATGTAAAACAATTCGAACGAGAAAACTAACGGCCTGATTTATGTACAAAACAATGAACGAAAAACAAATATGATATACAGCAACAACCACTGAATTACAGGCTCCTACAGGGACATATAGAATATGGTTTGGTTAAGCTAGTTTGTTGGTGCCAAACCCTCCTCCTTACCTGGGACAATGGTGTATCAGTACAACATAAGAACAAACTATAAAAATCAGTTGAAAAGGGCTTAACTCTTCAGATATATTCAAAACAGAACAGGATCTAACAAAAACAGTCCGGACGTGATAGGGTACTATTTATACATCCCCTCAATAAAAAAGGTATTGCGATTAGTGAGTATTTTAATTGAAATGTCCAGATATAACCATTGGTATAACATATCTGAACATTGCTGTTTTATATAACATGCCTACGGAGACGAATGGACCGTGCAGTACGCCATGATGTATCATTGTTAATGAAGGTCCATCAAGGGATACCTATTCTAATAATAAATAACCTTTAAGAATACTTTTACTCAAAGAATCAATATTTTGGAATCGTATCTAAATTGACGGGCTCTATTAACAACACCACCGTTTAAAGGATGTGATTTTCTGTAAAACATAAGTAGGGGCTCCCGGTGGCCAAGTGGTCTCAATGTAAGCCGTCTCGGTGGCCAAGTGGTCTAAATAGACTAAGTTTATCTTTAGTTATCACTAACTAGCCTCTCAACCCGGCCGTTATTGACAAGTATAACAATACCGTCCGGTAAAGGCTAATTTAACTTTTTCCCGCTTCGAACATGGTAGTGCATCATAGAAAGGCATGGTACAGGTGAGTGAAGTAATTTCAAGTTGCCCAAATTGAAAGTAAGATAATCAAAACTCGTCCGATTCGTTTGGTGTAAATTTCGTAACCGACACCTAATCGCACACAGATGGACAGGCTTTTTAAGTGCCTCTGATCCCTGGTGTTTGTGTCAAGCTCGCAACTCTAGCTAAATAGAGTGATAAAAACAACTTAGCAAGCTATTTAAGCGAACAATAAACATGTTGCTCGGTTGTTGTCGGTATTGAAGATAAAAGTATTTTATTTTTTTTTTTATTTTTGGTGTTTTAACGCCACTTTTAAGCACCGCTTTTGGGCTATTTCGTGGCGGTCAGTTTTTATTGGTGGAGGAAGCCGGAGTGCCCGGAGAAAACCACCGACCTTCGATAGGTTTATGTCTTCGAAGATAGATTTGTACAGGTTTTTATATTTGTGTTTTTATGGCGTGAAACCCAGGGGGACTAAACCATGTCAACCGTCGTATAAAAAAGCATGATGAGAGAAAGTAAAACCAAACAAATTTTCAACAACGACAATACCCTGGTGTATAGAAATTGGTCCCAGTTTCTCTCTGTTATGGTAGGACCCCCCTCCCCCTAAAAAAAATAAGAAAAAATGGGAAAAGTGACATTTAAAAGAGCATGCATAGCCACATCAAGTGGAAGTTAGGACGATATATGCCTTGTGTTTGGAAAATGTATCTCTGCAAGTTAAAATACCCTTTTAACAACTTATTTAGGAGTTTGTAGTTTTTCCATTGCAAGGCCAAATTTGTGCCCTATCCAACATGTAAACATTCTCCTGTGCAAGTTAAAATTTTGGCAGTTCATCTTTGTAAAACAACTTTCGATGCCTATGTATGTTCTGGTAGATACATGTACCCCCATTACCCGATAGCTCCCCTCGACAGCTGCGAACTGCCTCGGTGTTCACGTGGTAGCGTGTTCGCCTCGAGTGCAGGAGGTAGTGAGTTCGAACCCGGGTCGGGACAAATTAAATACTTTAAAATTGGTATATTATTTGCTACTTCTCCGCTAAGAACGCGGAATTAAGGAGTAAGAGCAAAGACTGGTCGGCTCGGAGTCAATAAAATGTGTCCAGGTAAGGTGATGTGTCTTCCTGCGGACTGTTACCTTGTGAACTAGCATGTTAAAAATCCAGCTCACTGTGTCGGTCTAGTACAAAGCAGGGTTTATGATATGCATATTATATTAACATGCTCTCGTCCTGAATATGCATATTAATTTGCCGCTGGACGTTAAGCAGCCATCCATCATCTTCGATAGCTGCGAGGGTACAGTGGTATTTGTGTACACTCCCTATCAGGATTAATGGATATGTGTCACTAACTTATACACAACCAACCACTATAGACAAACCTCAACCCAACACCAAGTGTGTTATGATAGAAATTTGTTAACTGAATATTTATGCAATATTTGCCACTGGACATCTCAGTATATAGATGAAAGAACAATGTAACTTATTAAAATTATTTCCATGCATGTACATTTTACCTGCATACTGTGATACATGATGATCATGTAATTCAAATGAATGAAACATGTACATGATTATAAGAAGCTTTTATTCCATTTAAAGGGCCTATGAAGAAAAAAATGAAAGACCAAAGTGACTTATCAAAATTATTTTCATACATGATGATCATGTACATGTATACATATAAATATATAATAATCACGTGTTAACATGGTTATATCACATAATCATTTTATTTTATAATATTTCCCCGCCAGACACAAGCAATGTTACCTATAGGTTGCATTTCTGTAAGTAAAGACAATGCAATTTCCCAGAGGAACTCACTTTACGGCTAAAACTGTACCACTTTTACTATGAAGTTTCGTAAAAAATTATATCCTAGAATTGAAAGTTGATATGCACTACTTTTTTATTCAAAGGTCAAAACATAGGGCTGTGTGGCATATTTTCAACATTTATATGCCCCGAACTTCTAAAAGTTTAAACTTATACTAAAATTCTGCACTACTCCTCACTTCACTTTAGGTCTTTCTCAGAATTCAATTCCAGCGCCTACCATGTGCATTTATACTAGTAACATTCCCAAGTTATATCTCTATGAGATGAAACATAGAGATCTTATCTGGGAACCAGTACGTACACAAAACAAAATATCTATGAATATTATATATCCCCATAAAGGGGCGTGGTTTGTGAAACAGCTGTATTTACAAAGTGCAACCTATAGTTACATTCACGTCATTTTTACTCTAAGTGGCCATTGATAGATGTCGCATTGGCAATCATACCACATCTCCTTATTTTTACATTATCATACGTATGTCAATAATAGTAAACTTTTTAATAATAGAAAATATTTGGTTTTGGAGAAGAAAATAGACCTCAAAATGCAGAATATGGATTAAAACTAGAAAATATCATACATTGTACCTTAAAAATTACATCAAAATTATCGAGAACAAACATTGAAACAGTAGTCAGAAAAATAGTCTGTTTACATGTAGATACATATATATGTGTCATCAAAATTTGCATATTTGAGATCATTAATAGTGCTTTCAGATATGATAATAAAAGTAAGATTTTGAGGCCAATTTGGACTATATTAATCCTACTTTTCGTTTAAAAATATTTCATAACAATATATTAGATTTTGAAATTCTAAAGAATTAATTTTGGAAATGAGCAAACATGTACATGTATGGTTCAGTAAAATTCATACCTGCCAACTTTTAAAAATTTCCATTGTGAATTTTAAGTGCAAGATGCTCCTCTTACATGTACATTGTATATTGTCACAAGTGTTTTCAATCTACTATTGTATTGTTTGAATGAGTATGTTGGTGCTTAAATACCCTTTTAACGCATTTGAATAATTGTATAATAAAGAATTTCAAAGTTGGGTCAACATATTTCGTAGGAGAAATCCCCCCTCATAAATTGTGAAAATTGTTACTGCTAAAGATATTTTTTGACTTCCTTAGATCTTAAATTTGATTGGATTAAAGAACTATTTAAATAGTGACCTCATTTTCCCCCGCCTTGACGGAGTGAACAGCGAGACATATTTATGCTGTTTTCGATGGCGTTGGCAGCTTTGGCGTCAACAATGTATTAGTTAGTTGTTAGGTCAGTTTATGTTGAACCACTAGTGGTAGGTCAATGATATTTGGTATGTAGTTGTATTAGCATTCAATATGGCACATCTCATTTGACCCCACCCCTCACATGGTCTATTGAATTTGCTTAGTTTACATGTTCAAGTTTATGATTCGGTTAGTTTAGGGGGAACCTCTTATCGTATAATGATAAGTCAATCATATTTTGTATGCAGTTGTATAAGCATTGGCACATTTCATTTCCATTGAGATGCTGTACATGTACTTTCAGTCATGGTTCATTCTGACTTAGAATATTTTGCATAACTTACATGTTATGATATTTTAATTTCAACATTTGCATTTTACTATTAAAATAACAAAGAAGCGAGACATATCTCTGTGTCACCAGTTTATTTCTAAGTGTTATCTAAATTTTTTAAATCAATGTTTATTGTTGAATTGTCTTTCAGAAATAGTCTATCAGTACTTGAAGTGCCAGGTTTCAGGTTCCAAATTAGAACATTATAATTAGTTCTCCAATGTCTGAGGCATTGCACTTTTAATAAGGTCTGACAGTCCACCTAGACCTATACCTGAGATAAAACACGAGAATCTATTCCTAAAGGTAATTTTGAATAAAACTAAATGGGATATTATAATAGAAAAACAAAGGATATGGAATATCCACCCATGACACAAAATCAGTACATGCACAACAAAAAACACACAAAGAGCAAAGGATTAGTGCTTTTATTGGTGTTTTCATTTCAAATCTTTGAAATTGTTTTCCCATATGACAGAAATTTTCATAAATTATGTGCATGTACATGTACCTTAGTTGGGATATTTTTTTATTTCATTAGTTTAATTATTAAAAATTGAACCATTGTTTTATATACATAATAAAAGTAAAACTTTCATAATAGATTCATTATATTCATAGACATAATATGTAATCATGCTTTGAAAAATTTGAGGTTCAGTAACACTTACTACATGTAACACAAAATGTATGAATAAAAGAGATGTGGGTATTTATAATAAAAGAGATGTGGGTAATTATAATAAAAGAGATGTGGGTATCTATAATAAAAGAGATGTGGGTATTTATAAAAAAGAGATGTGGGTATATATAATAAAAGAGATGTGGGTATTTATAATAAAAGAGATGTGGGTATTTATAATAAAAGAGATGTGGGTATTTATAATAAAAAGAGATGTGGGTATTTATAATAAAAAGAGATGTGGGTATTTATAATAAAAAGAGATGTGGGTATTTATTAATGAAACAGTAACCCAGACATCCAGAGGGTAAGATGGTCTCACATTTCTTCAAAGATGGACAGGTGTATATACAATATGCCCAGCTCTACAAAAAGTTGTAAATAAATGTACTTGTGTCCACTATAAAATAAATATTCAGCGTGCTTCTTAAAACCACCTTCAATTTTAAGTGCCTGTCTTTGTAAGAATCAGGCACTTTAGAAAAAAATTATTTTAAAACATGGCCGGAAGAAACCCACCAACCTAACCACCCTATTTAGAAAGTACCCTCATCCTGAGTTGAAAATGATAGGTCTTTCGTTTTTGCGTGTCTGATAATTCGAGAAATATCTAGATAAATATTGGTTAGAATAATAGCAAATTACGCAGTTATCTCCCCTTAATTGTGATATTCTAGTGCATTTCAACCAGATTATATCTTGAATTACCAGAACAGGGAAGGGAAACGAATGTTATATTCATGCACCATTATACACTCTGAAATTAGATTAATGTAAAGTTGAGTGGGTTTTTGTTTGTCATGTTTTCACAACTGCCTGATTCTTAGGCATATTGGCACTTAATATAAGTTTGTAATACTAAGAATGAATACTTTTCACTATTTAACTTTTATGTTGAATTGTCATATTTTAAATTTAGCTCTGCCAAATTTCTCTTAGTGAGTAAAACTTGCATATTCACAAGTCAGGATTAAGAGATTGTTTTTACAATGCTAAATTAAAACTATTAGAAAATATATTATGAAATATGAAAACAAAAGATGTTTAAAAACTGGAATTGGAAGTTTCTTCAATGCCACATGAATATATCATTATTTTTGTTTTCATACTGCAAAATTTACTTAATATACAATTATATATGAGCTTTTTTGTTCAGGAAATGTATAGCCTAGTGAATCGATGGTTTAAAACTACCAGAATGTAATGAGAGATGTCAAGTAATGAACAAAAGAAGTAACATGAAGTTAGACAATTCAACTTGAGATGCAAAAATTTTAACCTCCCCTAAAAAAACAACAAACAACACCATTTAAATATTTAATTTACAAAAGATGAATGGTCAGTGCCTAATTATGGCAGAGGATTTTTTCTAAATATTGAAAAAAAAGTGTACGTACTTCTTTGAGGGGAGAAAATCAACATATGTGACAAGTTCTGACAAACAAAGATATTTCAGGTTTATAATAATTTAATTGTTAAAAGACATCTTAATGTGCCACTTTAAGAAAATAAAGTTTGCAAATTTACTAACCTTCAGTTACATTTTTTATTTCAACTACAGTAACATAGCATCAAAATGAGTTGTTGTTAATTTTCCATATGCCGATACTTT